>WTSP01002252.1:30958-63180 GCA_025331215.1 Actenoides lindsayi
AATTTTTTTTTTTTTTTTTTTTTTTTTTTTTTTTCCTGTGTTATTTTTTTTTTTTTTTTTTTTTTTTGGAGAAATGGATTGTTGTTGTTTGAGAGAAAATTTTTTTTTTTTTTTTTTTTTTTTTTTTTTTTTTTTTTTTTTTTTTTTAAGAAGAAAACATAGTTTATTATCTGCCTTAAAAGAAACAAAACAAAACGTGTCCCTTGCTCAACTTTTGCACCAGGCAGGAAGCATCCCAGATCAGTGATACTCAGTGAAAGGTATACTGCCATATCTCAAAAATTCTCTAAACTGATTAATCCAGAAATCAACCCTTACAGTTTTGCTTTGCCCAAGAATTCGTTGGAATGTTTGTAGAGTTGATATTTTGCTGTGTTAAATTTGGTCCTACGGATTAATGGGGTAACCACATCTCTATTGTCCTTCAGCTTTATTGATTCTGCTGGAAACTATAGCCTAAGATAATAAGTGGGTTTTTTTTCCATTTATTCTGTGTCAGTATTCAGCTGAGGGACCTTGGGAAGCTGTCAGAGGCAAGAATTCTATAAACTGTAAGAGCTTGCTACAGAAGACATTTTATTTATTTTCACTTCTCCACCTCCATTTCTCTTTGGCATCCAATATGCATATTTAAAGTGTCGCTGCTACTTTCCAGTTTGAATTTAGAGCTTTTTGTTTTTATATAAAATAGTTCTGTTGCATTTCTATAGTATTTCAAAGCAAAATCAAGTTTGTTGTAGCTCTTTAGGACTTTACACATCTCTGCTTTTCTTTTGTTAATGTGCAATCTGGCTGTCACCTATTGTCTCTGTTTCATCAATGTTTGCAAGTTTGTTGTATGGCAAATTATGAGCTCTTTTTATATAGCTCTGATAGAGAACTAGAGTCCTCCCATGTGGCTGACACAAAAATGAGTTCTTTTAAATTGTCTTGTTTTTCTAGGATGGTATGAATTTGTACGAAAATGATTTAATGTTATTAATTTTCCTTGTGAAATTAATTTTTCTTGTGACACCTCAAAGCAGAAACTATATATAATTTTATACAGAATGATTGTCACAAACAACTGTATAAAATAGTTCTTGTAGGTTACCAGATTTGTGACTTGCTCTCAGTTTCCTCACTTTTAGTTCTTATTCTGAACAAAGGCTCCATATTTGTTTTTCCAGTGGATATCCATCTGTTCAGCTACCTGATTATCATCAATAAGTCCTCTTTATCATTATACAGACTCCATTTTCTTTCTAAGTTGCACTCTTCATCAGCCCAGCACCTTCTTCTTCTTACAGCCTCAATGCAGTTTTCATGTATTGGCCAACATATTTTTCCACATAAGTGTGTACATTTTATTTACTCTTGCTGATGCTGTTTCATATGTGATTCATACACAAAGACTTCAGTGTTAACTACAGAAGTGCTGTCAGCCTCTAGCTTTTACTAACACCATACTTTGGTTGCAAACATACTGGTAGTGGGAAAATCATGGTAGAATTGATCAGAAGTTATCTATTTTTCCTTGTGAATTCTGGAAGAGCAAGAATCAATGGCATCTGCCTGGATCTCGTTAGAATTCTGCTACATAAAGTATTTCAAGATAGGAGTTCAGTTTTTCTACCATGAATACTTAATGGAAAAATCTGGCAAAAATTGATGGAACAGGATGGGAACTTTTTCAGATGAGAGTCAACTTATTAGATTGTATGTCATTCCATCTCATACTTGCTCTCTTTTTTTCCCTTGCATGGTGATTTCTTAAGCATCTGATTTTGTTAGAAGGTAATAGAAGGACACCTCTCCCTAAAATACCCAATGGTTTGTTGCAAGGATAGTTTGGTTAAAAATTTTCAGTAGTTTTTCAAGTAGATGAAGGAGCTGAGCCTGATCCTCTAAAAATAACCATATATGCTCTGAAAATTGAAATCCACCTTTTTCAAAGAATTTTGCAAATCCTGAAAGTTTCAGCTGTGGGCTATGCTTTGTGTTGCTGAAACCTAGGGAGAAGGTGACCTTTCAGGACATGCCAAAAACAGAATTCTCCACACCTGGAATACTTTAAAGTCAAAGACACAGGTACCTTTTGGGTTAGGCTTCATCTTAGACGGGGTGCTGAAGTTGTAACTTTTGGATTTAGGCTCATAAAATGACATCTACGTGTCTAAATCTTCCACAGTTCCTATATGGATCTATCATAAATCCTTGACTCTGCTCCCAAATTCTTCTCTCTTTTGTCTCTTTTAAGTGATGTCTCTCTTAAGGTTCTTGATTTGCAAAGCAGAAATGACCTTGCATGTCTCAAAAAGTCTATGTTTTCCATATGTAACATGGACCTTAATATTTATTACCATATTTATAGAACAAGTGTTACCATGATTAAAGATATCCAGGCAGCATTTATATATTTCAATATTCAAAGACAGAATAACACAGTATGTTGTTGATGTATTCCAAATATACAGGCAAATATTTTAACTGCCACAAAATGCTTATGTTTGAATTTCTCTACATATACTCTCTCTCTATATTTTAAACAGTATGTCGAATTCTCTGCAGATAGCTTTGTGGAAGATATTAAAACACAGAAGTTGAAACTATGTGGCTTTTTCGAGAAAGGTGACATTTAAAGTAAAGTGTGACCAGTTCAAACCACATGAATTTGCAACATTTACAAGCCTTAAAGTGAGTTAAAGTGAGTTTTGTAGCCAATTTCAGAAACTAGTCTTAATTTCAGACTGTGTCTTCCCTAAATATATATTTTCTTTTTATTTGTCACCTTTTGAAGAGGCTACAGAAAAGCAATTAATGGTGCTGGGTGGAAGTAGTGACTGATTAGTAGCTGGCACTTGCTTAGATGAAAACATTTGGTGCATATTATTAATATAGACAAAATTTTAATGTTGTAGTGCTGATATTCAGATTATAGTACCAGCCACTGGGTTTTACCCTCTTCCCCCTTTTTGAAAACTGTGTTGTGTGTAGACTTCAAGGTGTTGGGAGCGAGGGGGCTGCAGAGGAGGCCTCTGTAGGAGGAGGCTGGGGGCTACCTGCACTGAACCCATTGCAGGACACAGCTGAGTCAGTGAAGCTGGTGGTACCTCTGAGAAAACTTTTAAGGAAAGGCAAAATTGCTGGACAGAGAGGAGGAGGTGACAAAGAGAGTTAGAAACAGTGGAGGGAACACCAAGATCAGAAGAAGAGGAAGAGGAGGAGGAAGGTGGGATAGAGATACTCATGCACCAGAGCAGGTATACACTGCAGTCTGTGCACGACCCATGATGAAGCTATTATTTCCTGAAGGAACTAAAGCTTTCAGGGACAGTCCACACTGGAGCAGGGTAGACGTGTGATAGGGAAGGGGCCATTTTAAGTTATAAAAAATGAAATTAATTTTCCTGAAGTTTTGCCTATCACACTAATTGGTAAGTGTTTCCCCTGTCTTTATCTCAACCTGTAAGCTTTCTTGACCTGTTTTCTCCCTCTCTCCTGCTGGGGTGGCAATGACTGAGCAGCTCAATGTGAGTTCGGCCCTTAACCAAGCTTAACCCACCACAACAACGAAATTGGTTCTGGATACTAACAAATTGGGTCTCACTAGGACATGTTGTTCAGTCATCAGTATGAAGATTTCTAGTGAGTAAAAATCTGCCACTGTCCATGACAAATTTGTTCCACTTGTCTGTTCTTCCCATTGTGAAATATTTTTTACAATATTACAATACAACTCAAAACAGTTCACCAGTCCTTGTTTGAAAAAATGTCCACTAATTTGATAGGGGAGTTCACTCTTCTGCGGACAATTTGATGACCACATCTAATACCCATTTATGGTGCATTGGATGGAAAAGAAGTTTAACAAGTCTGAGTCAGAGTTTGGAGAAAAAGTGGGTTTAATTTTGAGTTTAATGCCACATCTTGGAAAGATTATCTCCTAGTTTTACTCTTTCACCTTTGTTTGTAATATATTGGAAATCATTGACAGAAATTATGAGCATTTACTTTGCAAAGGATTCATATAGTGAGAAATTATCTGAAAATTTACAGGGATGAGGAAGATAAGAATACTGCAGAACCAGGTCCTTGATGAGTAGACTGCACCACAATAAACATCTCATTAGCCATAAGTAGAAGTATAGTATTAACACATAAGGAGTGGCTGAATATAAAAAACATTAGCCACTTAAACACATATAAGGAGCAAAATATGCACTGCAGAAACACAATGATAGAGAAAGAGGGAGTACTTAGAACTATCCTTTTTTTGGATGCTGTTTTCTACCCTATTTCTACCTGCTAAACATTTTCTGTATATCCTAACTACTCATGTATGAGCATACATATAAAGGATGTCTTCCTGGTGTGCTCCCAAGTGCAAAAAGTAAAAGGTGAGTTATATTACAGAATCACAGAATGGTAAGGGTTGGAAGGTACATCTGGGAACCAACTAGTCCAATCCCTGTGATAAAGCAGTATCACCTAGAGCATGTTGCACAGGTACTCATCCAGGTGGGTTTTGGAAGCCTCCAGAGAAGGAGAGTCCACAACCTCCCTGAGCAGCCTATTCCAATGCTCTGTCACCCTCACAGTAAAGAAGTTTTTCCTTATGTTTTGGTGGAACTTCCAGTCTCCTAGTTTGTGTCTATTGCTCCTTGTCCTATCACTGGACACCAATGAAAAGAGACTGGCCCCATCCTCTTGACACCTGCCCTTTAGATATTTATGGGCATTGATAAGATTCCCCCCTCAGTCTTCTTTTCTCCAGGCTAAACAGACTCAGATTTCTTAGCCTTTCCTTGTAAGAGAGATGTTCCAGTCATATGATGCTTCTGAACTCCTCTGATGGAGACGTACCAATATACTGCTGATAACCTCTTCTGTGGGATGTAAGCATGACAAGATAAGGAAGCAGCAATATTCTACAGTGATATAAAAGACTATTTCTGCTCAGGAAACTTCCATATTGATGGAAAGTGGAAGTGTCCTCAGATACTTATGGAAACTCCTAACCAATATTTTTCACCTTATTGGCTGTAGAGAAGCCTAGGAAAGCTGTCCTTGCCTATCTGAAATTATTTTTTGTGAACACTTTGTGAAGTAATGACTTTATTAAAGCCTCCCCACTGGCTTACTTGGCAGAAGGTACATGTATCTTTCTGACTTTAAGGCATGGGAATGAAAGACGATTGCAAGAATGACTACTGCTATAAATTAAAGCCCTCACAGGTCTGTACAGTGACTTACTGCAGCCCATCCCAAAATGGTTATGTGTGATAAGGAAGAATATAAGGTGATTTCTATGCTGTCTCTGTCTGAGTGCTTGGTCATGACATGGTTTGGGACTGTTACTCAAAGTCTCTGCCTGAAGTCAGAACAAGTCTCTTTCTGCTCACCCCACACAAATCTGTCTCTTCTGGATCTTTCTTTTGTAGTGCTACCCCCTCTATTTTGTGGAGCCACACATAAAGATTGAGATGAAGAACAAGGAAGGAAATAAGTTTTTAAAAAATTACATGCACGGATCTGCACATATATAACATATCTCACAAAATTTATGGAAATTTAGATGGTTAAAGCCTCTAAAAGTCTTTGTGTTCTCCTGTGGCAGGAAAGTTCTCTTCCCCCTATCCCTAAAGGGGAAGGGAAACCCCTCTGGAGAGGTCATCTGTGATGTTCATTATCTCTGAAATGCAACTATTTTATAAATCAGGTTCAAACAATGTGGAGTACACAAATGAAGGCAAACCTCTGAGGGCAAGTATGTGGAAAGGTTCCTCCCTCTTCCTACTTCCTTCTCCCTCCCCACAAGCAAGGCTTGCAGATGTTTTCTTCTGCTCTTTATTCTTTTGTTCCTGTTTGGCTGTGACCCTTACTCCCAACTGATTCTTTTTTGTCAAACTTTGTTTTTTCCTGAGCCTTTGATCCTGTACTTTGACTTTTGCAATAATGAACAGGACACTATTATTTTGCTAGATTCATTTTATGATTCCTTACCTCTCAGAGTTCCCATGAACAATAAAATGAACTTCTTTTGTCAGTGTCTTGCAGAAAAAGATCACGTCTCACAAAAACTACAATCTCACCTAAGAACAAGTGAAATATAACCTTACATATATACATTAAATACTTAGAATTATGCATTATAACTACACATTTGATTATCCAGTCTCTTTATATTTCTTCAGTTTGGCAGCTAGGGGAAACTAGTAAAAAAAATATAAATATGCCAGATTTAGAAGACACAGTGCAGACAATAAGCTAGGGCTCCAGCATTGGGTCAGGAACAACAGTTCCTTGTTCTCAGAAAGAAATGTTGCTTTATGTCAAAGCTATATACACTCCTAGGTCTTCTGATGTTTTGGGTTTTTTTTCCTCCTGATTTCTGTGCCCAGATACCTCAGTTTAATCAAGAAAAGTGGGAGAAAGAGGATCTCTGTCTGCTGAGAGGAAAATAAATGTGCCTATACAGAAAATATTCTAGTTCTTGTAACTGAGTATCAGTTATATCATATATGGCATGTGCTGTGAGAATACTGTAAACAATGAATCTAGACCAACCAGTCTAGACCTTACTAGCAAACTAGTAAGGTTTTTCTCCATGAAACTGTGATTCAGATCGATATATTGAACAGTATACATGTGTAACAATAATTATAGAAAGTACAGCTTGAGAGAGACTACAAGAATGACTTTTCATATACCTCCTTTCAATGGCTCCAGTGATTTACTAGAATCTTAAAGTTGGTGGCTCGCCTTTGAAGTAAGGTAACTCTTTAGTCAACACAGAGCTGATAAAGGAGGCTGTCTCTCCTTTGTAACAACAGTGGAGGAAGTTATTTCAGGTTACTACTGTCAGCTGCACACAGATCTTCAGACTCTTTTAATTTATGTCATAGGCAGGCAGTCCTCAGGCTGTGTTCAGATGTTCAGAAGCAGCAGTGATAACTTGAACACCATACTTTTTCTTAAGTCTATGTGCTAAGTACAACTCAGCTGGGACAGAGGGAATCAAACGCAACTTTTGTAATTTGATTGGGTGAAACGAGCAATCTATGTGAAGAGAGATAAAAGAGATGATAGTGGATTGGACACTAAATCATTGACTGTTTTCCTACTATATTTCTTCTTAAATAAGTATCTTATTTAAAAGCAAAAATCTAGTTAATAACTATTATACAGGGTTGGAAGAAATAATGAAAAATCTTGCATAGGAGAAAAATTAAATAAAGAGAGGTAAGAAGAAAGGAGAGAAGGGAACAAGAGTCTTCTACCTCTTTCTTTCTTTGTAAAATATCCTCTCATTAAACTACCCCCAAGTTGTGAAAGCAGCACCAAAAGGAAGGAAAAAAAAAAGCCCCATAGGTTCAAAACCATGTGAAGAAAGATACCTTTGGCAGATAGTAAATCAAAATTGCCCAAGTTCATTCTCTCCAAGACTAGTTGCCTACAAAGCTGCCTGGAATCAAAGGAAATGGTTGTGAGATCTGTACTTTCAGAGTTCACATCGGCTGTTATCTAGCTGAGCCCCAGATAATTCTGCTACTCTGTCTTTGACTCATTACTATGGCAAGTGACATGCCCTTCTAGCAGTGCTGGGAAAGGCATCTAGTGCTTCATTCTCTAGTGATTATCTTAGTGTAACTTCATATTTGTGTTTCCCAGATATATGCAACAGAAAATAGAATATTGTTTGTTGCAGAGCTGCTGGCAGAATACATTGATTTATTGGCAATATAAATAAAGCCCCCTGCTGGTAAACTGGCTGAAAGCAGGCAATCTTGGGTAGGCTTAAAGGAAGGTTTTTGCTGGGTAATAAATTCAAGAGGCATGTATACTTAAATCACGATGTTGAACCATTTATATACTATAGAACAAACACACACATTTTTGTTACATTTTAAATCCTAGAGTAGCCAAGGCTTGGATTTGGTTCAGAACTTCCTCAAAGTTTAGAAACATTCCAAAACTTTATATAGAAACTGATATAAAGCAAGTGGGGGCAAAAGCAATTAAAATTTCATATTTTAAAATAAACTTCATGAAAATGTAGGCATGTTCTGGTCTAGGGTTACTCTTTTTTTAAAGAAGAAATTTTCTATGTACTTACATTGGCTAGTGCCAAATAGTAAGTAGTCCACAGATTTACTTTCTATTGCACTCTAAAAATATTTTTTAAAAGTTTTAAATAGAGGAATATGGAATAGAGTATCCTTGAAGTTTTTAGTGCTTCTTAATGGATATAAGATTATAAGATATATACAGAAGAGAGAAGGTCAAATCCTGCCTTAGATAAAATTAAAGAAAAGCCTCCCCCAAATCCTAATATATTTATTCTTGTTCTGTGTCACCTCTACTATCCTAATATGTTTACATTATTTGCCCAGGCCAAATGTAAAAGGTTTTGCATTTCTCCTCTACTCCTTTGCTCTCAAGACCTGAAATTCATTGTGGTAGCTCAGTCAGCTCTGTAGTAGCCTCTTTTATGAATGGGCTTTTTGAACATTATGAAAAATATGCTACCTCTTCCCTTTTTGGTTGACTTTTTTTCAAATTCTACTAACTTTTCCTTAAGATCTGCAGAATGTGGTTTGTGTTTCACTGCTTAATTTGATGTGCAAGCCACTTGCCATGCCCATATGATACTCCATTGAAACAGTTTTTCAAAGTATGACCACACATTTATTACTCAGCAGTGAAACAACTATCATTATTTGAAGTGATATAGTTCAGAGCCAGGTGATTGTGAGGAGTCATGGTAGTTCTGCTTCTCACACAGTTGTCTTCTCAAGATTGACAGTTTGATATAATAAATTCAGCTTTTGAGATCTTCATCGCAAGCGCCATTGTCACGCAATGCTAAATATTTCTCATATAATTTAATTTTATTTCTTTAAATTTGATTGCTCAAAAATTGGATTTTTTTCCCCCCTTTTTTTTTCCTCCTGCCAAGTACCTGTTATGTAATGTATGGTTCACTCCAGCAACATAAAGCACTCTAGCTTTGTCTGTTTGTATGCAGGCTCTTGCTCTCAAAACACCATCCCATAATTATTCTGACGTAAGATCACAACAGGGTACCTGACACATCATAAATCCACATTCTAGGTTGGTTTTGTTTGTTTGTTTGTTTGTTTGTTTGTAGTAATTGACTATATAATACATATTATCATTGTTTATAATTAGACTTATCTAGATAGAAGATTTTGTTCAGACACGTTCTCTGTGACAGCAGACATATTTATTGCTATCCTGGAATTAAGCTGAAGCCCTTAGAGTTATATTTACAAGTCCAGTCTTCTTAGTTTGAGCAATAACAGACTCAAGTTGTTCAGTAGAAACTAGACAATCTTGTAGCACTTGTTTCTTTCTTGTTTACCTGCTATGAGTGCTGCTTTTTTTAAAATATTTTATATTCTTCTATTTAAAATCATGATCCACAATTTTCCTTTTTGGAGAGACCACTTGAGACCCATTATGTAAGTTTATAACTTCAAGATGTATTGACAGTCTAATTTCTAAATGCTTATGAAATCATCACCTTTGTGAGAAGAGGTGAAACAAAACACATCCAGTCCTGAACTAAACTGGACATCCCATCCACAGACAAACAAGTTGGAGTTTGCACTTCCTTGTGTCTGATACCCCCATTAAGATTCCCACTAGTTAGTAGATAATAAAGTAACTTTAGACTTTTTTTTTTTTAAATTGTGCTTTCATTGTCAGTTATCTCAAGTGAATGTTGGAAAATAGTATTTTTCAATTCTATATTTTTAGAAATGATCAGATTATTTATCTAGTGTTTGGTTTTTTTTCTTAGTACTGATGTAAATTTAAATTAAAAGGGAGAGGAGGAAACACAGAAAAAATGCTGCTTTTTTTCTGGTATAAGGTGAACAGGTATGAGATGCAGTGTTCAGTTTGGACCACTACCAGGTTCATCTTCATATCCAATACCTTCAGTGGATAGAATTTTACTGTAGTTTCTCCAGCTGATAGTAAGAGTTTGGTACCACCTGTATATACACACTTAAAACTTCACAAAGGTGAAGGGATATCGTGAATTACTCTTTCAGATATAAACTAAAACTGTAGTTTCTAAACAGTATAAAGCAGGAGCTGATAAAAGTAGAGCAATCACAAACATCACTCTGGACTTACTTGGTTGGCCCTGTCAAGCAACAGATGGCAGCAGCTCTAATGTGAGTTGGTCAAACTATGTCAAAGGGAGTGAGCCATGTCTGAAACTGATAATGTTTTTATTATGAAAGATCTGAATCTAGTATTTAACCAAAGACATGGTCTTGTATATGAAAGAATAAGAGATTATATTTTGACAGAAACTGTTTCATTAGGAACAGTTAAGATAAGTTAGAGTGAAGGAACATTTCTTGTACCAAGGATGACACCTGAAAGAGAAGCCCCTATAAGACCTGTAGTGAGTATGAAGTGTTAATCCAGCATGAGTCTCCAGTTTCATTATAACATACGTAAACATTAGTATTTCTGCTTTTTGATTCTGGAACATGGAAGAAACCACCACAGTCACTCCAGAAACATGCTGTGGTGACACACTGATGGTTCAGGTCCAGCTAAGCTACTTCATGAAAGGCAAAAGGCTGTGCCGCTCAGGCTGCTGCATTTTGAATTCTTGCTGTATCTGAGCAAAGTGATGGATGAGCTGTGTGTAAGAAATGGTGTAAACACCTCTTAAAAAACCACAGCTGCACTTACATCAGAGTCCTAAAAGGCAAGCTGAGGGGAGAGAAATCAGGAAAAACTGAAGAAAAAAGAAAAATGGCTCCATTTATATTTACAGAGGAAACAATTTTAAAGCACATATAGAATGTTAAGGTAAAGCATAAGTTAGTTAAGGTCCTCTATTTTTGCAGTATTTCTGAAAGCTCTCAATGTATCTTTCTCATGGTGACCTTACTCCTGTTGTGAATTTATTTCTTATTTGGATTTCCATGGAATGTTGAAGATGGAATCAGGATTCTTGTCTCCTTGGCCCAATGTGAAATAGAAGAATTCTTGTTCTACAGCTTCTACACTCAAGAAGCTTCATCTTGCAACTGGGAATACACAAGCAAAGAGATGTAACTGTTTATAGTATCACAGTCTCAAATATGATGTTTGTTTGACTGACACCTATAAAATTTCATTTCTTCAATCACATTTGTAATTGCAGTCATCACTAATTCACATATTCTATTTCACTAGTTGGAACTAAAATTGTTTTTAACAGAAGACAAATAACTGGAACAATTTGCTTAGGGATGTGATAGATTCTGAATGCACTCCTAAAGGCTGCTGTAACTCAGAGGTTCCAGGTTTAGTACAAGCTAGTAGGTAAATTCCCATTGTCTGTATTTTTGCAATCATATGAATCAGCACAGGTGATATCTGACTTAAGACACATGCATTTGTTTACTGAAAGAAATAATGAAAGGAGAAATGGTATTTCCCAAAGTTAAATTAATTAATAATTCTCTATGCATTTCTAAATATTTGAAAACATAACTTTCAAAGCTATCAGACAAAATAAAAAACATTTGTTATTTTAAAATTTTCTCTAATGATCCTTGTCATTGAATTGGTGTCAGGGATAAAACCACATTTTTTTATTATATAATTCTAATTACCTAAGAGACTTGGTCAGTTGAAAAAAAAAAAAAATAAAAAAACCCATAAACCAGAAATCCCCACACAATTTGCTTTACTGTGTTCTTAGTGTTTTGATCCTTGGTAAAGTTTGGAATAAAGTAAAATGCTGTAGGAAAGCTCATGCCCTTCTGCTTCTGGGTTAAGCTGGGTTTGTGACAGCAAGACTAGCTTGTGTTGATTTCCTCTGGGTTGCTGCTGCCTGCTTTAAACTAATGAATCCCATAATATTCCTCTGTTATTTTTCCATTAAACAATCCAACAGCTGCAGTCCCTTCCCACTGATTATCATCACAGTCCCATGCATATCTCAAAAAAAACTAGGAAATATGTATGATTTCTCAGAATAGAATGCTTGAAGGATGGGTGCAACATCAGTTTAATTCTCTTTTCAACATGTTCGTATTTATGAAATCTGATTGTTTCTTGTGCATGGTTGGTCCGTGTCCCACAAATGAGAGGACAATAAAGATAATTTGTAATTAAGAACATTGAGTTATTTCTTTTATTCTACTATTTATATAGATGCATCTAGAATAAAAAAGGTGGCCTTAATACTGATACAGTCAATGTCTTATATGTGCCATATTTGTGCTATTTATTTTTAGTAAAAAGAATTCCTGAAATTGTCTTTTTTTTACAGAATATGTATAGCTATTCAGTGAGTTTCTTCTGTGAAACATTTGTTTACTTAGTTTAAATTCATTACCTTTTTAACCCATTTGTTTCTGTACCAATAATTTAGGTACACCTAACCATAATCAAAGATACGTATATTATACAAAGACAGAAGCTTTCATTTTATGTGCAGAAACATCCACCTTGCTAGTTATGGAAAGGAAATCTCTCAGGAGCTCATTCCAAATGCAATGTCAAGTTTACAATAAACAGAATAATTGCACTGTTTACAGGATTTATTCTATTACTATCCTTGTGATTGCTGCAATTGTAAATAAATACACTCCTTGCTGCAAGTTTATTTTGTTTTCCGGAAAGAAGGACAGATTTGCTTCCTTTCCCTGCAGTTATAATAATGAGCAATATACATTTGTGTTTAGGTTTCTTCAGCCAATGTAAGCCAGACAGTCAGGCAGCTGTTGTTCTTAAAGGATTATCACAAAACAAGTTCACTTAGCTTTAGATTGTAATTTATCATCTGAGACAAAATCCTGATCATGTTTTTAAAACAGTTGCATTTTAAAAATGGGAAGTCCAAAGTGTATACAGTATATGAAAAATGAAGTACTCTTCCATGAGAAACAGCACTAGTCTATGGTGAACATATCTGAACACTTAAGCTATGAAGATAAACTAATGCTCGGAAGAGCCTTACATCAATTGAACAGAAAAAACCAAAACATGCCGACAAGAAACCAAATTTTCTCCTGGAGCTTCTAGTTGTCTTAACTCAGCTAAATTGGTTTTGGACCACTTCTTTCTCTAGAAATTGAAGGTAACATTAAGGCTGTATAATGCTTGAAGGACCTCCCCAGCACCCTTGGGGGCTTTTGGATATCAGCAAAGTAATTTTATTTTTCTAAGGGTCTCATTCAAATCTGAATTAACCTATATGTAAATGTATCATTAATGTAATTTCGCTGGCATCTGGTCACAAGTGGTGTTCCCCAGGGTTCAGTACTGGGGCCTGTTCTCTTCAATATCTTTATTAATGATCTGGATGAGGGGATTGACTGTACCCTCAGTAAATTTGCAGATGACACTAAGATAGGTGGGTGTGTCAATCTGCTAGAGGGTAGGGAGGCTTTACAGTGGGACCTAGACAGGTTAGATCAGTGGGCCAAGGTTAATTGCATGGGGTTCAACAAGGCCAAGTGCCAGGTCCTCCACTTGGGTCATAACATCCCTATGGCAAGCTACAGCCTTGGGCATGTGTGGTTGGAAAGCTGCAAGGTGGAAAAGGACCTGGGGGTATTGATCGATTAATATGAGTCAGCAGTGTGTGCAGGTGGACAAGAAGGCCAATGGCATCCTGGATTGTATTAGAAACAATGTGGCCAGCAGGAATAGGGAGGTGATCATTCCCCTGTACTCGGCACTGGTGAGGCCAAACCTTGAATACTGCATTCAGTTCTGGACCCCTCACTATAAGAAGGACATAGAAGTGCTGGAGAGTGTCCAGAAAAGGGCAACGAGGCTCATGAAGGGCCTAGAGCACAAGTCTTATGAGGAGAGGCTGAGGGAGCTGGGTTGTTTAGTCTGGAGAAGAGGAGGCCAAGGGGAGACCTTATCACTCTCTACAACTACCTGAAAGGAGGTTGAAGCATGGAAGGGGACAGCCTCTTCTCCCTGGTGATGTATGACAGGACCAGAGCGAATTGATGCAAACTGTGCCAGGGGAGGGGTTTGATATTAGGAAACATTTCTTCACTGAAAGGATTATCAAACACTGGAATGATCTGCCCAGGGCAGTGCTGGAGTCACCATCCCTGGAGGCATTTAAATGGTGTGCGGACCTGGTGTTTAGGGACATGGTTTAGTGGTGAGCTTGCAGTGTTAGGTCAAAGGCTGGACTAGATGATCTCGAAGGTTTTTTCTAACCAAAGACATTCTGTGTTTCTGTGATTCTGTAACTAGAGGCACAGTCCACTTAGGAACTGATATACTGAACTAATTTAGTGGTTAGTTCTTTAGGTAGTATCACAGAATCACAGAATGTTAAGTGTTGGAAGGTACCTCCGAAGATCATCGAGTCCAACCTCTCAGCCAGAGTAGGACCAAAACTAGGGCAGATCACTCAGAAAACTAGAGCAGATCACTCAGTAGTAGTTTCTTAAGTGGAATTTTTTGCTTCATCCTACAGCATCAGCAGATCCTACGGTACTACTGGAAAATCACCTCTGTGCAGGAGAGCCCCTTAGCACAGAAAGAAAAAGAGAGAGAAAGTTGCATCCTGCTCACCTCTGTCCTTCTGATTTAATAGAGTGAGAGCAAAGAAATATCCCCGTCTTGTATCAGGCCCAGCTACAGTTTTGACTTCCTAATACTTCTAATAATTAATGTAATCTCAAAAAGTATAAAGATTTTCAAGTATAAAACAGGAGCAAAAGCCTCAGATCAGTTAACTGAAAACACACAAATGAGTATGGTCATGGCTGTGGTTTGTCCAAGCCCAAGAAATGAAAACAAATTGGATAGGAAAAGTTCCTGCATAGTTTCAAGATGCAGACACATCTTATTTCAAATTACGTGAAGACTAGAGATCTTAAGAGTGTCTTGCCCCAGAAAAAAATACTTAAAATGTAAAAATATTTTTAAGTAATTAGTTTCCTATTAAAAAAATCAATAACTGAGTTGGCAGAATTGATGAACTTCATCTGATTTCAGCAAATATTTTAATTGAAAAAACCCAAATGAATCTCAAATAAATTTAAGAAGACCTTAAATTTCAGTGTTTTGTTTACATTTTAATAAAGAAAACATACCCATTTTAATTAAGTGGTCAAGAAGTTCAAAACTCTTCAAAACTTTTGCTTGTTATTACTATTTCTAAGATTCAGCTGAAATATTTTTTTTGCTATATTTTCACTCTATTGGTCAATAAGAAACTAATTTCTTGCTGAATTAATTTTTTTTTGTTATATTTTCACTCTTTCAGTCAATAAGAAAGTAAATTCTTGCTCAAATCTATTCTGACATGATTTTAAATGTTTTTAAAAGGCACAATTCTTGTCATAAAGTACAAGTGGGTGAACAAAAGGGAGGAACGGCTCAAAAAGGATTTTTAAGATAGATTTAAAAAATTTTAAATTGGAATATTAAATATATAATATACCAAGCATTTTGTTTTTAAGAATTTAGCTCTCTTCTGTACAGAAAACATGAGCAATGTTCTTATTCAGTCACTGCTATGTATCCATCAATCCATGTGCCTCAAGCATTTATAATTATCTGTCATCACTTTCCTCTGAAATAGCTTTACAAATAAACCATTTGGTTTTTTGCTATTTGATAATAGGTAAATCCTTAGGTATTATACTAGTATACAACACAGGACATCATTAGCAGAGGAAAGAAGTCAGCAATAAAATCAACTGGAGATTAAGCTCATTCACAAAACTTCAGTCTCTCTTGAGTGCAGTGTTAAACATACTTGACTATTTCATTCAATAGTACAGCCATTGATGGGGTCCCAAAACCCTAGTTAAGTTTTTATAAGCCTTTTCACGAGAGAACATCACTAGGGAACATAATTATTATTTCCACATACCTACATTCAATTTTCAGGGATTACTTTAAGTGTGAATTCTCAGGTATTTCTTCCAGCTGTCTCCTGTCAACCCATAATCCCATATACTGAGCTCTGTCCCTGCAGGGTAGGCACTTGATCCTAAGGTCAAAGGTCCTTCAGCTCTTGACTAATGCACCTCATTATAAGAGGAAAGCAGAATGTTTCCAGCAATTCAAATGTCATGAGAAGTAACAGAACTATATTTTTTCAATCATGTTAAACAGGTTTGTTTTATTTTAGACAACAACAACAAAAAAAAGCTGAAGGCTTCCCATTTATAACCACTGGAAGCACCAAGTGTTTACTTTGTTGTGCATCCACGAGAGATGCAGGAATATGCAACTAAATTAGGAGGAAATAAAATAATTAATAGTTTAATCATGTTCAATATCTTCTTTTATTATGGTAAGATGTTAGTCATAAAAGAGTAACTATCATTGCTCAGACATTTGATCTAAAATGAACATGTTAGGTAAATCAAATGCTTTCTTATGTTTCTTATGTTAATGTTAGGTAATGGTTTTATCGTGTGCTGAAAAAATAATCACCTCATAAACCAGCAGTTTTTGTTAAACAATGAAACTGGAACTTAAGTACAACTGAACCACTAAGTGAATGTAACCTACTACATTTTCTACAATAGTTTTTTATTAGTTCTTTGTAGTCCGAAGCAAATTCCTTTTGCTTTAGAAATTAAACATAGTTATTCGTATTTGGACAAGACTGTATTTTGAATGCATTTTTACTTTAAACTGATGTGAGCTGTTCTAGCTATTTGTTATCATCACATTCTAAAGGAGCTTTTTTACAAGGTAATTACATGAACTAACTTGTTTGTAGAATTTGAGCTGTAATTATTCAATTATTGAGCTTCATTTATTACAGTAAGTTAACTTACATGATGATATCCAAATAGTTTAAAAGAAAAAAAATGTTAGCTACAGTCGTACAACAGTTGTTATTTAAGCAAAACATTTTGTATCTTCATTGGATGGAGATACAGAAGATGGAGATACAAAATCTTGGTGTTGTCAAAGCCAAAAGCACTCTTCCTCTGATTTCAAAGTGGCCTGAAAAAATTTGTTTCATCAAGCTTCTGCCTGACAAGAATTCTGGGATTTTCTGTAGGATTTTCTGGCTTTTACAGACACTTTCTGGAATAGAAATAAGCTTTAAACATGTGCTTTTATTCACTATAGGAAACAGCAACACAGGGATAGATGTGATATCATAATCTCATTTTTTATATCATGACTAGAAGTGTTTTTCTGATAATATTTTGATGTCAGAAAAATCTGGTCACTTTTTCTGTGTGTAGTTACTTCAAATGTAATTATGAAACATAAATGCGAGATAAAGAATTTTCTTTTATCGGATTAACTAATAAATTTGGAAAATGTAGGACAGTTTAGCCACACAATTCTTTCTTTGCCTTGAGACTGTCACAGTTGTAATAACAGTACTTCTGTGCCTTATTCAATGTCTCTCATTCTGAATAAAATGTGACTTTACAATAGTTTAGAGATGTATTACTAAGTATTTTTATTGTCACGTTATAGCAACTAAGTCTTAAAGATTTATTTGTAACATGTTAGGTTTGCTACCATTGTAGATAATACATATATTATTATTTTAACTTCTTTTAAGTTAAAACATTACATGTATGTTTTGTTCCATCTGGAGACAGAGGTATTATACAGTGAATTATCTTTGATTTATTTTTTTTTCCTGTTTATTGACAAGACAAATAAAAATGTCAACTTTCTTAAACAAAATGGGTTCCATCTAGTCAGGTGTTTTTTCTACCCACATCTCTTTCAGCCACCACTCCTATAGAAAAAAGATCGCTGTTAAGGTCCCCTTTCAAGCCAAAAGACATTTGTTTAAGCTGTGCAATATTTTTCTCTCAGTCTTTATTTTAGAATGTATAGCTATGATTTTCTACCTGAGTTCACAACCCAGATCATAAACAGTGTGGTACACTGACTATTTTCTGCTAAACGCTTGGCTCACATCACTCACTTTTCTTGAGCAGTCTTCTGTTTTTGTCTTTCTCCTAGCAACTTTTAAAAATAAAACCAGCAAAACTTAGCAGCTCAGGGGGACTAAATCATCCTGTAACAATAACACAGTTTAATTTGGGCTCTAGTAGTGAACACAGAGTTACTGGACAAGCTCATGTTTCTCTCACCAGTACATATTTTTTCAAGTGTCATTTACTACAGCAGTAAACTCTAGCCTTCTGTTTAGTAAAAGTTGTATTAAACCCATCCTGCTCATTGAAGAAAAACAGTTACATCTGAGGTAGCTCTCACTATCAAATTGTTTCATAGAATCATCTACGTTGGAAAAGACCTTTAAGATCATCAAGTCCAGCCATTAACCCTACTCTACGAAGTCCACAACTAAGCCATGTCCCCAAGCACCATGTCTATACAGCTCTTAAACACATCCAGGGATGGTGACTCAACCACCTCCCTGGGCAGCATGTTTCAATGCTTGACAACCCTTTCAGTGAAAAAATTTTTCCTTGTGTCCAGTTTAAACCTCCCCTGGTGATGATTGAGGCCATTCCCTCATGTTCTATCACTAGTTCCTTGTGAGAAGAGACAAGCACCTACCGCTCTACAATGTCCTTTCAGGTAGCTGTAGAGAGTGATAAGGTCTTCCCTCAGCCTTCTTTTTTTGAGACTAAATAACCCCAGTTCCCTCAGCCACTCCTCATAAGACTTGTTCACCAGGCCCTTCACCAGCTTAGTTGCTCTTCTCTGGACTTGCTCCAGCACCTTGATGTCCTTCCTGTCTTTCTTTTATTGAGGTGCAGGTATTTTTCCTGCTGACTGTTGTTAGATGATATGATTTTCTCAATGAGCAAAACAGCCTTGCTGGCCGTCAACCCTCTCTTTACTGTCTTACCTACCATAGACTTGTCTTTAGTTTTGCAAATCAATCCACACACAAAAAGCTTGGAGTTGCCAGAAGAGGAACTTCCCTCAAAGTGTTTTGATGATGGTTATTGGCTACAACTAGAGATGTAAAGTGCTGTGATAATTATGTGTATTTGGACAGATTTACTTATATATACATAACAGTCCTATTTGCAAATAATCTATAAAAGTACTTGCTGTCTCAGGATTTAAAATTCTGTATCTCTTATGGTTCCTGAAGCTAACAGTAATTTTTACCCTTCATTTCACTGGGTTTGCCACCAAACTTATGCTGCTGAGGTCCTGTTCCATAACCAGCACACTGTTGAAAAGTTGACAGCTAACCACATAGCAAAAAGATAAAGGACCAATTGAGGACTTATTGTGCTTTTCTGTTTCCCATAGTTTTAGGAGGTTAACTCTGTTTATGATGAGTAAGTATTTCTCTTGTATGATTATGAAGAAGCACCAAACATTTAGCATAACAATGATATTCTATTCTATTCAAGCTGGTCACACATAAGGAAGAAAGTATCTTTCTATGAAGGCTACAGATGCAAAAGCAGAGCAGCCTTACTTTGACAGTAAAGTAGATTGGAAACATACTTGGGTTAACAGAATACTTTTCTTCAAAGATGTTGAAAGGCACACATCTCTACTTCATTTCCATTATTGTAGTGAAAAAAGGCTTATAGAGACAATAGTTAAGAAGCCATAATTTCAATATTAATGCAAAAGCTATATATTTCATATTGCTACTGTTCTGCATCTGCAAGCTTCCTCTTATATGTCCTGTCTTATGAATAGTATGTATGCTTTTGATTTAACAACGAATAACATTTTAAACTCTAATGTTAAAAGGAGAAAAAAGAAAAAGAAGGAAGTGGGGAAATGATTGAATTACATAGAATATATTTTTCTTTTAAAATGCAGTAAAAGATTCACCAGTTCAAATTGCTCAGGGGTGATCACATTTCTTTCAGAAGGTGTTCTGTATCTTGGGGGCAATGTACATATCAAATACTGCTGATAGTTCAGCAGATGCTTTTTGTATTGAAAGTCACAGAAAAGAGTTGCAATAAAAACCTGCATTAACAGCTGGAGCTCAAACTGAGGCTGCTTCGTGATTTATGCACGCTCCCTTGGTTTTGATCTTTTAATGAATGTGACTTGCCACATTATATACTCTTCTGGGATATTCTCCCTCACCACACTCATTACTATACTCTCACTGTTGATTTGATCATGCAGTTTCACATGACTCAGAAAAAAGAAAATCAGCTACTAGCAGTCAACTATGCATGATTTTGTACTTCTTTTGTGGCTATGGGTTTGATTCAAAATGTAGTCAGACAGGTGAGAGGACTGTAATTCTTTTTAGTGGACTTTTGATCAAGCTGTGAATAACATGTTTTTTTCAGGGCATACCATTTTAGGTTATTCCTTGTGCATCTGATTGTTCTTTTCAAGTGCCCTTCATCTCTACATAAATCTGGTCACAGAAAATAAAATAAATCCACAACTTCTCTAATTCAGAATGGATTTTTTTTTTTCCCCTTAATTTTAAGGAATAAAGTTCTTCAGGAACTACCTTAGTCCAGAGACTGAAACATACAGAGAGCTCATCAAGTATCATCCATAGCTCTTATTTACATTTGAGACTCTCTACAATGTTTTACTTTATACTTGGCTCATGAAAATAACTTGGGGTAAGAATAATTTTTCAAATGTTATTAATAGATAAAAAGTAATCCAAGGATAAATGCTTCCAGACTGCAGCTACTGTGTGTATCTAGGCTAGACATATATATCTTAGTGTTTTGTTTTTTTAAGTCTGACTAATTGTCTTTGTCTTTAATGACTCTGCTTTAAATGTCTGCTTTATGTTTCACAAATACTTAATCATTGCTTTTCTTCATCTATTTATTGATAGAGTTTAAACATGCACATATGAACCAAAGTGACATTACCTGAGGAAATACTGGACAGAAACCTGATTTCCCATCATTCAAATAAAATCTTTTCTCCTAGCTGAAACTAATAAAAGCAATCGTGCCTTTGCTCCTTTGCTGCAAATACAGGAAGAAAAGGCTGTGGAAATGAGAATTGTTACAGGATGCATAAAATTTACTTAGAAAGGGACCATAGGAGAAAACATGCTTGCTCTGGACCCCATCCTGCCTGTATGAAGTGTATCAAGAAGTCTAGTAAGCCTACTCATGCAAGGAAACATTACACACATGTTAAAGACTAGGAGAATGGTGTCTCATAGATGGAAGCTCTTATGCTCTAATGAAACACCTTTGTGTATGATGTTATGTCAATAGAACAGCATGTGGCTTTGGTACATATAAAAGCAATTATGGAAGTAATAGTAGAAGCTGACTTGCCTTTTTCTGTTGGTTTCAGGGTTTCAGGCTCTAACTTGAGTCAGAATGATAGCACTTTCCTTCTTATCATCTCACAATAAAACTTCCCATTCTTTTAACGGCCCAGAAGCCCTTCAGATGTGTCATTGGTATATATATTAGCTAAGATTTTACAATTTGCTTCTGGTTTGTTTGTCTGGGGTGGGGGTTTTTTGACTTTTAAAAAAACTGTAGATAGTGTGGGATATTTAAACAATAGTCATTTGGTTTCTGGTTATTTATTGACTTTTCCCATATGATGTGTCTTGAAAATATGGTATAGCGCATGTCCAGATTTCAGAGAAATCCCAAAATGTAGTGTTAGATGATGTAGCTACAAAGAGTATGTTATAGCGCTAGCTTGACTGTATTGGCCTTTGATAACCTGCTTCATCTGTCTTGTCTCTGACATGTTAGTCGGACATGGGAGAGATGGGGCAGCCTTTAAAAACAGGAGTCATTATGAGAAGAAACAGCAGCCCAGCAGCAGTCACGTATTTTGTTGAAAAGTTCAAGAGATCTTTTTTTTTTTTTTTTTTTTTTTTTTTACCTGCTTTAATGTCCATTATCACAACAAACATGGTATTTCCTTAGTGAGTTATAGAGGATGACTCAGTCTTTTTTACCCTTCATCAGTGCAGTGTTGTTGGTTCAGATTCTTGGAGCCCATTTGGTCAGCCAAATATCGACTTGCCTCTTCCTTCTCCCATTTTTGTAGCTCAGGATTTGAACTCTGGTACTGTTACACTGCTTCAACACTTCTTACCTATCCTCCTGATATATCATTAGGATGAGTTGTGATGAAATATCAATCCTGTTAATAAAAAAATAGTCTGGTTTGTGTACTGTGATTTATGTTATTTGTTATATTATGCAGTATGTTGGCTATATGCTCACATATGCACATAGATGATATAGAGATGCTTGCACATGGCTGACTTCACTGCCTAGGAAAATTTAACCTTTGTCTAGCACAAATACTTATGAAAATACATTTAACGTGTAGTGCTCTAATAGATGAAAACACAGTCCAAAAGCATTGTTTTATTGGAAATTTTCATATCGTCAGTTCATGTCATGCTTTCTGGCTACTGAGTAGATGAAGTGGGAATTTGAAACAGCAGAGTAACTGTCTCAGTATTCAGAACCTAACATAAAATCCCAAGGTGAGGGGAAGGAGGAAATATAGAAAAAAAATAAATATGTTATACATGACAACTACTGCCCAATCATTCATATCATGATGTATTTTTAAGTGATTGTCCCTTTTGGTTAGACAATAAAATTACACACTCTATGTATAAAAGGAGTATAAGCTTCTATTTCATAGAGAAAAGTGCTCTATGAATAATGAATTCTGTCTTTTCCCAGACTTAATATCAAATTCTTCTTTCCTTCTTCAAATGATATTGAACTTAAATACAATTGTTTGTGTCTTGTGACAATCATACTGAGCTGAATACAATTTCACCTCTGCTATTTTGCTTTCATAGGTTCCTTAGCTCATCCTGTGAACAGAGTGTGAGACTTGGGGTAGTGATTTCTATTTATGCAGATGTATTTGGTTTAGCTCCTTATCCATCTTTTTTGAAAGCTAGCACTGGCACAGCAGATGGAAGTTTTCTGGAAAATTATTGTAAGCTTCTAAAAGCCATAATTAACAGCCTTACAATATCCCTAGCTTTGGCAAATACCAGACACAGCTACTGTGACATAGTGATTATGATGCCACTGTCTTTATCAGAAGCATGACAGTTCATTAGCTAATATGTAGTCCTGATCACAGCAAGATCCCTGGTCTAGCCCCTCCCAAATGTCTGGAGATGCCTAGGTAGTCCCCAGAAGCTAAATATAAGAGATTGAAGAACACAGACCAAATGGTGTTTCTTGTGCCCATATAGAAACTGTAGCATTATCCCTGCCTTAGCCGATCATCTTTGCCACTTTCATCTGTGGTCTCACGACAACCTTAATAAGGTCTCAATAATGGTGCAAGCATTATATAGCAGATTTTAATGGACCACTGTGCTGAATTTCTTTCTTAATATGAGCTTTGTTTGCTTAAGGACTGCCTACCCATGAACATTAACCATTTGTGATCACATAACACCCTCCCCCAAAATGTGTGTCTAAAATTAAACTACAGATGGTGTTCACAAAGGTTAAGCTTAGCCTGGGATGCCAAATCCCCTCAGAATCCCTCCACAGTCAATAGAAAAAGGAAACGTCTCCTTTAATGCAGTATTCCTCAGTCTGTGCTCTGGGAACCAGTAGTGATCTGGAAGACATCTGATGGTAGTTCATGAAAACGTTGGAAACATTTAACCTTCCCCTGTGGAAAACACCTCCAAACTATATACAGAAATTCCTATGCATACACACAGGCAAACAATCAATTTGGGAGATTTTAAAAGTAATAAACAAACCTTGAAAGGGCACTTGGCTGTAAATGAAAACCATTATGACAACACTTCATAACACGGTACATAGATTTTTTATTATTTATTTTGTTTTTTTTTTTTAAGGTTTGGTAGACTTTCAATTAGAAAAGAACTAAAGTTAAATTTTTAGTTTTCACTCCCACGTGACTACACAAAGGTGTTAAAAAGACACGGATAAGGCCTTGGATAAGAGTTGGCTCTTATGAAAGACTTTACATCTTGAAATAAAAAGAAATGGAAAACTGATGTCCATGGGATGGTACATCCGGTATGGTACACTGAATGGCCATTACTTGAGAGCTCACCCATTGATAGTTATCATTATATCATGTACTTCCAAAGGATGGTTTGAAGAAGGTATTTTGAAAAAAAAATCAATAAATTCACCTGAAACTGAATGAATGGAGTCTTCACTTTTTGAAATAAACCTGGCAATGTCATTTTTCAATGCAAAGAGTTAAAATGAGAAATATTATTAAAATTAAATAGACATGCCATGCCACACAAAAAATTTCTAAATGGCAGATAGTAAAAATATAAACTAATAAGTCAAGTTTTTCATTTGTTATTTTATCTGACTAAAGATTTTGCTAATTACAGCAGCTTTAACTTTATTTGTATCAAGTAATATTCCTTCCCATGTGCAAGGCACCTTAAGGATTTCTGCCTAACAGATGGCCTTCTCATGCTTTTAATTCCTTTTGGAAATCTCTGCTTTGTTGTGTATGAAATAAAGAAGAAGAAACCACTGTGAAGATCTTTTTGTGCAATCCTTTTCTATGGTGAGCTGCAACAGGGAACAAATCTGTTGCTGTACGCAGTGAAGAGGCTAGGTTAACAAAAAATAATAATTCTTATTTAACCCACGCTTTTGGGTGTTCAGCATGATTTTTTTCTAATTCTAGATTTACATATATTTACTGGCTTTGCTCAAGTTTGCACTCTAGATCCACTGACAGTAAATTATAATAATCTGTATAGGATCATAAATCACATCCTAGTTAAGAGTTTGTTTCCAAACAATCTGTGGCTAACTTTTGATCCTAGCCCAAAAGTTGCTCCTTGGGACATTTGTTTTTCTTTATTTGAACTATGCCAATTAATCTCATGAAATGTATTTCTTACACATCTTGAGACATCTCCCACCATAAGTATTTTGAATATTCATTGTTTCGGGAAAAAAAAGTAGACAAGATACTCCATGTATGAACAAAATATTACCTAATAGAAGGTTTCACTTATTCAATCCTCTAGATTTTCTTAAAGATGGGAAAAGTACTTAAATAAGAGACTAAACATAAATTCTAAGAAACAGAGAATTGGTCACATAATAAGCTGCTAAAATTTTTGCACGTTAGTTTTAAGGAATTGAGCTATCTGACCAGAACTTTAGGCTACAAAGAAATTTACACATTGTGGCATACAAATTACTTCCCATGATTCCTGATTTTCCAGATCTCTCACATTTTGGAGTACAGTGTGATGGTTTACTAGACAAGTCCAGAAAGGGCACTTTAGCAGAACTAGGGAGTAAGTGAGGGCAGCAGCTTCATAACTGACTCTTGCCCTAGTATGGACTGTTTCTGTAAGATGAGGACTAAATCAGGATCAAGGAATTATAAATGCTTTTCCATGGCCTACATGTAACTGCAGAAAACTAGATACAAAATATAGATTTGTGATGTCCCATTGTATTCTGTGGGTGTTTAAATGTCTTACTTTTGCCCTAGGTTTCTCATCAAAAGTCACCTCATATTCAAAACTACATAATCTTGGAGGTGGTGAAAAGGTAGCCCTCTCAGCAAAGAGTACGGAGCAAACCAGAGGCTTATTTGTCAAACGGTTGACAAAAACTTAGCAATTTCTTTGAAGTGATTACCTCCATTTGTGAACTGAATATGAAAACACAAGAATTTCAATGAGCTTGTATTTGAGTCATGAGAGAAAATCAAATATAGTTCCATCTGGTTTCTTTGTATAATTTACCTCAAATTTATATTAAAAAAAATAAAAAATAAAAAATAATTAAAATGGTTGAGTAGATAGATATAACAGATATGCATATGGTATGAAGTTCCATCATTTTTTTGTGGCTGTGAATGTTTGGTTATATTTTTTTGGACCTTACCAAAAACTGGCAGAAAAATGAAAATGCCATCTGGTAAATGACATTTTGAGATTTTTCTGTCTCGGAACAAACTCTTTACAATTCTATATACTCCACAAACAAAATGGCTAGGAGGAGGAAAAATTGTTTCCATTCAGTCAAAATGTTTTATTTGAATTTGTTTTGTATGTTCCATCACAGCATGGCAAGTTTCAACATCAAGATTGGTCAAACAGAAAAAAAATGTTTCTGAAATAATAGTGTAGAATACTTTAACAAATCTTTTTTTTAATTTCTTTCTTCATTTTGATATTCATTTTCTACAAAATGAGCACATTTCTGTGAAGCATTTTCCATCGAAAGATAAATTTTTTAGTGTAAAAAGATATAGATTTTAAAAAATCCTTTCTCAACTTATGACTTTTCAGTTAGAAATAATATTTTTCTCAAAGATCTTACAGTTTATAATATTAGAGTAATCTTTACCCTGACCAAAATTTTCCTCCTAAGTAGGAATTTGCTTCCAAACACATAGAACACAACTGCTGGGTAAATGAGACAGTATGGAAAAAGGGTTATTGTTAGAGAAATGAAATGAAGAGACATTATAGATTCACCTACATGATGCAGAGCAGTGCTATATGGAAATATGTGATATAGTTCTCAATGAGAACTAAAGAGATGAAAAATTACCAACTGGTTCTACAATGAAATCAAACAGTTCTGTTATCATAATTCTATTATATTACCCCTTTCTAAATGAAGATTAATAGCAACATGTTGCATTTGTTCCTAAATATAAAGATTTCAATTTAATAAGCTTACCATGAATTATATCCTCGATGCAACCATTTCCCCCATCTCTTGCAAAAATATCCATCTTTATTGGCTTTTATTTGTAATCCAGGGCAATGTCTTGCAGACTGTATGCATTTTTCACAAACATGTCAACATACACTCCTCAAGGAGGACATTGTTTACTTTGGATTAACCTGCCTTATGAAGGATAAAACCATTCTTTGTGAATACTTACAAAGGACAAGAGTGAGTGTGCTACTTATGAAATGTTTTGTTATACAGTATGTGGTCTCCATTATGTAAATAATTCTTTCCCCCTCATCTACTTCTCTGTGGGAATATTGAATAAATAATTAAAGGGGGAAAAAAAAAAAGAGTAGGAAGAAATAAGTATAAACAACTTGAAAGATGATTCATAAGTTGAGTTATATTAATTGTATTTTCTACTGAAACATCAAAGTACATTTGGTAACATGAAATATATGTACCTTTCCAAGATTTTATATTTTGGCTCTCTTTAAAGTGCTGATAATTATGCACAATAACTTCACAGAAAATATGTACAAAAGCTTTGCTTATTTTTTATTTTCGCAGAGCAAGACACCATTTATAATCTCTTTTTTTTAAAGGGTTAATTGTTTGTTCTTTGTTATGGAAGTCTAGTGAGAGACACTGCTGAGTCTACAGTCAGAGTATATATGTGCTTGTCACAGTCACATAACTTTTCCATTTGCTGCCTTTATGAAGCTTGTCAGCCACCAGAGAGAGAGAAAAAAACCAAACCAGACCACTAAAAACACACGAGTGGCAGAGCACTAATAAAAATGGCTCATTTTGTCTACTCTCTTTGAGAATCATTATATGCCAAAGTAATTGTGGAAGTTTTTTATTTATATTGCAGTAATGTCTGAAGGTCCTGATGACACATTCAGCGTAATATTTTCTATCTCAGTCTAGCTCAGAGGTTCTGTTGGCCTGGTAGACCTTGGTTGCCTGTAATTTCTGCTGCTGGATGTTTGCAGGACTTCCTTACCTTTGCCAACACAGAGGTGATAATGCACTCATAGGTACACCAGGAGTCATGATATGGACTTTCTACTACCCATACATCCTAGTGGGCTTGCTCTAGAAGACAGTTTTTATCACATAAGAGGAGCAGTCCTATCAAATCTGGACTAACTAGTACCAAGACTGAGAAAGCAACATCCTCCTCTACTCTCCTTTGAGATCTGCAAAATACCCCTTCAACTTTCTAAAAGAATGAAAAATGCAAAAGTCAGGAAACTGACTATTATGCATAAGTCAGCCATTATGTTATTGTATTATCTGAGGATAATTTGAATGACAGAAGCCTACAAAAAATCATCAACAGGATGAATAATACACTTTCTTTTTTGTACTGTTTCTCTGTACAGCTTCCATACTCACAGAATGAACCTATTTTGCATTTGCTGGGGCTGGCTGGAAAAGCATGACTGAAAAATTCTGAGATTTTAACCACTGGGTTTTTTCTACCTGAAGACATCTCAAAAAAAGAAATTTCCAAGACAAGGAAGGGTGGAGAATGACAGTAAATGCCCACCTGAGTTGTAGCATATCCATTAATGTTCAGGGTCTAACACTATGCAGTTTAGAACAAGTTCTTGAATAAGTCTGCTGTGTACCATGGAGTTCTCCAGAGAACAAATGTTGATCAATATTTAATGAGAGCAGAATAGTTTCTATGGGAGTACTTTGAAGACCTAGAAACTCACTTGCTAAAGCAGGGTGAAGTAACATACTAGGGAAGAGGGAAAGGTTTCACATCAGTCATTGCTCAGCCTGTGTTATTTTCTAGAATATTGTCTCCAAAAATTCACAAACCTAGCTCTTCAAGAAAATTTCTCTAACCTGTAGAGTAATGGCTATTCTAACATCTTATTCATACTTTTAGCTTTCATCTGTATGTACATATCACATGGTTGAGAAATACATTATAAGCCATGGTTTCTCTGAGAAAAACTCTTAGTTGACTAAATTGTGCAATTCCTAATTACTCTTAACTTCTGTTGGCAAAAGTATTGCTTTAAAGAGAGAGGAATTAATTTTAATAGATATTGGTCAAGGTTGTTATTTTCTCAGCGAATAACATAAGACATGTTTCATCAACACCGATTTTAGACACCCATATAGAAAACATTCCGTCTTCTACTAGATGAAAATTATGGGTTTCAGAATAATTTTGCATGCTGTACAGTATTTTAATTTATTTTCACTGTGTTTCAGAATATATTTAATTGTTTCCCCCACTGATAGTGTTTAAAAGGTGATTTGTTTGTTAAATTGTAGTCATCTGAATAGAGGAGTTTGAAATCAGACCACAAGTAACAGATTGTTTTGTTTAAACTTACTATACATTTTACATGCTTGATTTTCTCTTGTTTTATGCATCCCACATCATCATCAGTATACATGAGAGATTCCACATACTATACGTATTCAGACTGACTGCTGTGTAGGGATTACCAGCCCAGCTCTGCCATAAAACCTCTTTTAATATTTGCTGACTGTAGCACTATAGCCACAAACCACTTGCAATGACAAGGAAATTAGGAGTTGGTTAGGAACACAGAATTGTTAAATCTTGCTACATCCTACCACATTTACTCCATTTTCTTTCTCAGACTTTGACCTAAATATGGTTTATTTTGGTAGTATTGCATTGTGTCATTAAAATGAGATATATTATAAAAACATAGTGATTTTTATTCTTTTTAAGAACTTTTTTCTTTACTTGGAACTACTTTCCTTATGTTCCTGGTTTGGATAAAACCCTTTTTTAGCTAGGTGTAAAATCGTAGTTGAATGGTGATTCCCATGCCTGCCATGAGAGTTCTCTTCCTGGGTGACAAACCTGAGGACTAAGAGCCAAACATCCTCACTTTTTCAGAGTGCTCTGTCAGACTCATGCTTATGTTCCAATGACAGTGAAACTTCAGACATATTTGAAAATAAATCAGTATTTTCAGATTGCAACAGTAATCAGAATCTGAGTTGTAATTTCAGACTTTAGCAAGATCTGCACAAAGAAAATAAGGATGATATTGAAAGAACTTTAGAGATACTCCAACTGCCTCTCCAGTTTATCTTTGTGTGTGTGTGTGTGTGTGTGTTACATGAATTTCCTTTCACCTTCACTAACTGATAAGCATGTGCTGTGCTCCCAGACCCAGTGTTCCCATGTTAGGGTTTCATACTTTTGATTGCAAATTATGTTAAAGAGCTAATAATTTGATCTACTGTATTTTGAGAGACCACAAATAAACTTCATGTCCCCTTTGAGACACTTTCCATTTGTTCATTCCTTTAGTCTAAAAATTCCAGTGTTTATTTTTGGCATATGAAAAAAGTAAGACTTGTGATCAACATAGTCTCTACAGTAGGACCAATTTTTTAATAAGCAAGATGCATCTGTTTCTCTCTTTAGTCTTTGAACCTTTTGTTATAGTTTTATCCACCAAATGTGAGGACAAAATGGAAGATACAGGTAAGACAAGAAGAGATGTAAATGTGAGGAAGACCATCAGACGTCTGATAGGAGCTAAGCAGAAAATTCTATCACAACTCTATTTTTGAGTGTGTGTGTGTTGAATGATAAATGAGTTCTTCAGTTAGTATGGACAGTGAACTTCCTAGATAGATAATGAAGTCACTTAGGCCTTGTGAAAGTTTTGCTGCGTCCATATTTGTAAAAGACACTTTTATTAAGTTTGAATAAACTACTAGTAATGCTAGTGTTATAGCTTGGAACAGTAGCTACTACTTAGCACCCAGTAGCACGGAACTCTTTTCTATTAATTTTTTCTTACATTTTCTTACATGGTAAATGAAGGGGTACTTGCTATCAGTAATACAATAGAAAGGAAAAATTACCCTATGTCAAGCATATCCATATTTCCTTTCTTTTTTTTTTTTTTTTCCATGCTAGACGTAGGCAATGTCTAATGGTTGCCAAAACCATCACAGAAAATTAATGTGCCAAGTACAGTGGATCAGCAAAAGTTTTAGATGGAGAGAAGCCAAAAAATGTTTTTAAGAAAAACAGTGGGGCTGCAGGTTTGGGGTGAAGTCATAAAGAACCATCCTCTGGTAGGCTAGGAGTCAATCTTATTTAAATACGTCTTGCTTTTAATGTCAATATTTGGCAAAATTCTCCCTAGTCAGATAAAGGCACCATGATTTCAAAACACTGTAAACTATTTATGTTACCTGATAATATGCCTCATTTGACTCCCCTTTCCACACCCACCCCAGAGGGAATTGCACATAACTTTATGGAGAGAGAAGTTAGGCTATTTTGGCATCCCTTCAAAATGGAAATAAAATGTGAACAAAAAATACATGTAAGAAAACAATTTGGTTATATTCTATGATTCCAGAATTATTAGTTTTAGTTTTATTTTGTTTAGTTTCTATTGCCTCCGGGAAAGTATTTTCCATCCATGAAAAACTAATTTCTGGTGTAGTTCATGCACATAATCCTGGTATTTTCCCACAGCATTTAAAGGATGCTGATCACTTTACAGCTTACTGTACATTTTACCTTGTGTTCTTCATCTCCCCAGAGAACCAACATGGGACTTCTGTAGTCAGTTGCATCCCTTACAGTAAATGTATCCTGCACAAAGGGTGGGCCATGTAGTGTGTGCATCCCAAATAAGGAATGTAAGTGGCTTGAAACAAAAAAGATCAGGCCCAGACTTAAATAACTCACTTTTTTTTCTGAATTGTGACCAAGACAATTTCATTAGTGCTTTCTTCAAAACAGCAGAACATATCTGAGTGTTTCTTTATTCATTTTGAAACAAGTGATATTATTCACCAAGTTAAAAACATTACATGGCTGTATATTTAAAACCAGTTTGCAAAAGCTTTTCTTTGCCATAGGACAATTGTTAAATTATACAAAAGGCTGGAAGACTGCTTACAGATTCGCCTAATCTCTAAATATACCAACAGGAGAATGAAAACAGAAGTACAATCATGCAATAGTGCAATATACTGATGAATCGTATATACCTGGGACCCTACCAGACTGTTCCCAAAGAAGTATGTACCACATATGTGGTAAAGAAATAAATTACATTTATCATCCAGCTTTGCTTGCCTCATTCATTCATATCTGCCTGGACCACCTTAAACATTCCAAGCACTGAGCTGCATCAAAGTCTCTGTCCAAAGCTAAAAGAAAAGAAAGAATAGTAAGAAAACAATTAATTTTCCCCTCCCCCTCAGCTCATACAGCATTCATCTTTCCTTAAAAATACTGACACTTGTTTCTGGTCAGTTTTGAGATGGGCAGCAGAAAAGTGTTATCTAAGTGTCTGGACAGAAAACTCATAGAGGACTTGACCTACCTAAAAAGAGATGGAACAGTCTCTTGATTTTTATTTTATTTATTTTTTTTTAAACTTATTTTTCTGTATTCCAGATAAGGAAATCAGGAAGAATAAACTAGATTAGGCAGGGGCTTGACAGGTCATGTAATTCATCCTGTCTTGAAATATTCTTTATAGTGATTTCTAGCTCCTTTCCTTTCCTTTCCTTTCCTTTCCTTTCCTTTCCTTTCCTTTCCTTTCCTTTCCTTTCCTTTCCTTTCCT
>WTSP01002252.1:63280-74835 GCA_025331215.1 Actenoides lindsayi
TCCTTTTCCTTTTCCTTTTCCTTTTCCTTTTCCTTTTCCTTTTCCTTTTCCTTTTCCTTTTCCTTTTCCTTTCCTTTAATTTTCTTTAATTTTTATAGTGCTCTCAATCTTCATGGAAAAACATTTTAACAAATATTACCTGAACTAGGACAGGAAGTTACAGACCAATGATAGTCCTGGAAATCTGCAGATTATTGATTTTTAGCTTCCTGTCCGTATTTGCTCTTGAACAGCAAATTCAGTTTGGTGTCAGATACATTTTATGTTGGGAAAAACCTCCTCACCTTTGCCTTGCCTTCCCTTCCCTTGCATTTCTTCATTCCCTTCCTTCCTGTCTGAATAATGATGTAAAAGTGGTACAGGATTTGTAAATACCTTCTAATTTCTTTTGAAGACTAAAATTTCTGTAATCAAGGACCTCTGAAGAGTAAAACACTCTTCAGCTCATGAAGAACAAAAGATTTTAATCATTATGTGGGTGATTGGCTTAAGTTAAAATTTGTATTGTATTAATAGGATTGTCCTGTCTGAATTTTGAAGAATGCCAAAGCAAAGAACCTAACTAAAATGGGAGGAATGTAAAAATCCAGTAGGTCATTTCTCCATGTCAGCATCATACCCTCACATGTCTGTGAGACTGGGAGGGATACAAAATACAACATCTTACAATGGAAACTGAGGAAGAGGAAATGTTTAATAGGAGCGATAAGAAGAATAGCTGAAGATTTCAATTCTTTGCTAAAGTTGCAGCAACAGAGATTTTAGAAGAGTGCAGACTTTGTGTAAAATCTTCTTTTGGAGATGATAAAATAAATATTGAGTGGTCATAGCATGAAGAGTAATCTTTACTGAAGACATGTTCCCCTGCCAACTCCCTGCCTGTCCCACCTTCTCTTTCACTCTTTATTTTGCTTCCAGTGCCCCGCTGACATGGTGACCTCTTTGATATGCTTTCTTCTTGTCCTTCCAGGGCAGGAGTGACCCAAGATGGGGAGTGCAAGTACCTTGTACCATCTCTGTGCTCCCAAGCATTTGGATACACACATGGAGTCCACCATGAATCTTCCAGCACTGAGGTAAGTGCTCTGATACTTCAAGATAAAAAGTTAAAACAAGAGTTCTGGGCCTTACTGAAGAAGGGGAAACAGTTTAATTCCAAAACTAGGATTAAATACCACACTAACTGAATCATTAATTTTAAAGAATGATTAGATCACTATTCACTACAGCTAAAATCCCACGCAATGGAGGACCTCAGCATTTTTTGATAAAGACAAACCTAGGCTCAGACTTGAAATTAGAGCTCAGAAAAACAGTTGCAGGACATTTGTGCTCATAGAATTAAGATATTAAAATCTCTTTGGAAATTGAGAGCAATTAAAGTTTCTAGAAAATTGAATTGGTACAGCCTTGTGTGTTGAAGGTCTGTGATGAACAGAGAGCATTTTGATAATCTGAGTGGTATGACATTCCCTGAGTGTTAGGTATGAAATTGTTCGTTAAGGCATTTCGCACAGGAAAGTGGAGTAGGGACTCATTCAACAAGAAACAGAGATGCTCTTAGGATTGGGTGTCACACAACTTCAAATAGTGCTTTTGTGTAATTCAAACCAAGAAATGGAAGGTCAGTAGATTAAAAAAGCATCAGTAGTTCATAACCACCCCTTAAAACAGTTTAGAATAATGTAGTGAGAATGCATTTATGGATAACCTGAAAATTTAAATTAGTTATCTGAGTAATTACTTTGCCCAGTTTTCAAAGGCAAATCACCTAGTCAAGTCTATGGGGATTTTGTCTGTGTAAATCCCAGCAAAGCTTGAGAAAACAGAGCCCATGATGTTGCTATTAGCATAAAATATCCTTTGGATTTTTTACAAGCTGAAACTAGGATTTATAAAAAATGGACTCCATGTGCTGTTATTTGTGGTACTGAAGGCACAGCAGTGGGGTAAAGGAGTTGTTTCTAATAAAGCTCCATCTCCAGCCTGCTATAAGGCTGGAGAATATTCAGGCTGTATCCCACTGGGAGCTTCCACGTGAACCTAGAACCCCTCTGGGAAGAATTCAACCTTTGCCTGAAGTTAATTAGAATTCATGTTTTCTTAGCAAATTAAGGGCAGTGATATCCACTCACCCTCTAATTGCAGTTAAGCCTAATGGTCAGCTCAGGATGGATAGTTACCCAAACTATCTACCCAGCAAATATTTTGACGTTTTCCTCCATTTCACATTTACTACTGAGTACTCAGCAGGTGCTCCCATTTTAGCAGGGAAGTGCTAATGCCTCCAGTCCTCTTATACTGGTTAGTATGCATCTAATTGATGCCTCACCTCTGGGAAAACAAAGACAGCAAATTCAGGTTAATGCTTCTGAAAATTAGGAGGCATGGCTAAGCGTGTTAAACCAGGCAAGACCAAAACACTGCCCTCTGCAATAATATGAGGAGAAATTATAAGGTTCCTTAGGAATACCATCATACATCAAAAACTAGTAGCCAAATGGTATCAGAAAAAAAACCCCTAAGAATAATGTTTGAAATTACTTTTCTCATGTTCAAAGATTTTTACTTGTAAAATAAAAATAAACACATTTTGCGGGAGAAATCTGAGTAAAAACCAAAAGGTTAAGGCCACAGGATTGAGGTGAAGATAAATGGTTCTTGTTGTTAACTTTAGCTGCCTCCACTGAAGAGTAACACTTCTCCTTCAACACTGAGTTGAGGGTGCTGCATTCTTCAACACAGAGGAAATTCACCTTAAGTGTAGGTGCCCACATTTCAGGCCTTGGGGCCAACCTGGGCTAGACATGCTTGCTTCTTACGACCTGAAGGATAAAAAAGGATTTCACAGCATAATTTATCAAATTGTTTCAAGTACCTGCCCTAGGATGAGATTTTCCACACTTTGGATACGATTGTTCCTCTCAATTGATTATAAAAGTCTGGACAACTCTTTCAGTTGTGGTTTCTTACTTGCTATTAATTTCTCATCTATTTTCAGGTTTCCTTATGAAATTTGTAACGTAAATAATGGTATAAGGGTATAGAGAAAACTGATAATCAGAGTATTGCTGTAGAGTAAATATTCAGCTGTGGAAACAGGCTTCACTGTAGTTACTGTGGCCATTTATATTTACACCAGCTAAGAAACAGTGTCAGGATGATGTACAGCACAATTCAGAGCCTCAAAGATTTGAGGTCCCCATGAGAAATGTACACCTTAATACTTCTGCAAAGTACAAGGCTATTATTCAGAAATTTCTTCTGCATTTAGTAGCTTATTCCCTTACAATGGATTTCAGAAGTTACAAATTCATTACACTCTAGAACCTAGAACCATCTGGGAAGTAAGAAGCATGAAATCATATTTATTAGCTATGCTGAATTGCCTCTTTATAAAATAAATTTACAGTTTTTCTACAGACAGATGTTCAACATTACATTACTAAACGGTTCAGCTCACGGAAAGGATTTACTGATTTATGTGGTTCAAGGTTAAAGAAATCAGCAAGTAGTAATCAAGCATCTATAGAAAAAAAGTAATGGACTAAGGCTGACCTTTGTGCCATGTTTTAAAAGAAACAACACTGTTACATTTATATTCAGTAAACCTACACAAAAGTTGTTTAGAATCATGTGGGTTTTTATATGTGAAAAAGGAAAGTGGACGTAAGCTCAAAAGAAGATAAACTTATCTGTAACTTCAGAGACATTCACTCTTGGCTTTCTTCCTTTCTTAGTAAAGTCAGGTATTACCTCTAATGAGCAGACAAATAGGTTTTTTGTGTTAATTCTAGGCAAGATAATGACATATTGAAATACACCAGTAATAAACTGAAGCTTAGTTACTTTCAATGTTTTGGAAACGGGCAATATAAAAATTAAAATATTCATTCAACATACAGTAGCAATGAGATTCTGTGATCTAGTCCCTCTGCATCTTCCACAATCGCTCATTAAAAAGAGAGTGATATTGTGAATGAAATCCCTATTACTTCCCCCTCACAAAGTGACCTCCATGTTTTCAGCGCTTCAGCTAGAGACACATTACATCCTCTCAGGTGATATTTGGGGTTTTTAGTTGTTGTTTGTTGGCTTGGTTTGGTTTGTTTGTTGGTTTGTTTGTTTTTGTTTTTATTTTGTTTTGGTTTGTTTTTCTTTTTTTTTTTTTTTTTATTGTACAGATACTGTTGTTTAAAGTAATTTGGACGAAAAAGAGTACATACACATACTATAATGATATCCTTACTATTTGGACCTGTTATAATGTAACTATGGAGTTTTTCATAAGTGAGAATTAAGCTACCTCTGTATATTTTTTCCTCAATATTTATGAGTAGAATTTGTCAATAAAGCAAAACAAAAGAGCTGACAGCAGATATCTTAACTTTACCTTCATAGAGTTTATTTTGATGTTCTTTAGCCTTGATTGAAAGAGTGGTTCAGTGTACACTTTAAATTGGCTTGAAGTGACTGTTAGTGAAAGGAGCATTTCCATCTTCTATCCACACCCTCATTTCCTTACCTTACTGCCTTGATCTCTTGCAGCGTCAAAAGCACTTATGTAGCTGAGCAATAAATCAGACTGGGGAATGAATCTAGTTTGTAAGAAAAAGAAAGGTAGTGTCAACACAAACCAGTTTCACAGTTCAGCTGACCACAAATAAATGCTTTTGGTTTTCAGTGGGGCAGGGAATAGGAAGATGGGTGTAATTTGTGTGGATCATTTCTTTTAGTGCTAAGGACTATTTAAAATGAGAACTAAAGAGAGCTACAGTCAGAGGTGTCCCATAACTTTATTAATATAAATCAAATGAAAAGATTAATTCAGAATGTAAATTTTTAATCTTAATGAGAAAAGGAATAAATCTGTGCTCCCCAGTAAAAAAAGTCAGTACTACTTCCTAATCATGTAAAAGAAATATTTTCTGAATCTCATATTGTTGTGGTTCTGATCTCTACTACAAATAGTTTGTTTCACCCCACCGCACCCCACCCCACCCCACTGTCCTTCACTATTTCAAGTAGTTCACTTTTGAATCATCCTTTTGGAGTCTTTATTTCATGAAATATATTTTGTTTGTTTCAGCATTATCAAGGAATGATTAGAAATAGCTTTATTTTCATTAAAAACAAATCACTTTGTTTTGCATTGAAAACCAACCCTTTGTTATAATAACCATGCTTTTTCAGATCTTGTTCCATAAGAGACAATATCTGAGCCCCAAATAAAGGAAAAAAAATGAAGAAAAGTTACAATTTAAAGACAAAAAGAACCATCCTGCCAGTCCTACTTCTTCATTTTTGTTTTCGATTATATTCAATAAATAATCACAGGTTGGGCTTAGTTCTGGAAAATCCAATGAAGAGATGCAGGAAGCCTTTTTGTAATCTATGTCAAGTCTAAAACATTCAAAGACATCCCAATAGTATTCAGAAACAGTAAAACACTGGCTAAGGACAATCCATGAATAATCATAATTGTTTCTTGCAATGCAATTGGATAGCAATACATAAAGCTGGTTTATATTAATTTTTCCAATGAGAATGTACATCAGTCTTGGGTTTGTTTATGCAACACCTCACACACAAATGCAAAACACCAGCATGTTTATGTATGCACTGTGGTGTGTTGCTCAGCCCAGAGGGATGTAACTGTGATGACAAGTAAATAGTCATGAATGATTCTCAGTCTTGATATGGCAGTTCACGTGATTTCTTATGAACTGATATTTGACCTTAAAATGAAGTTGAGCACTGTGGTACCAAGGCAAAAAAAAAAAAAAAAAAAATCACAGAAAACCACTCATGCATAATGGGTGAAAATATAAGGTACAAGGAAATGGCCTCTTGATTCTTAAATTAGCCAAAAATGTAGTAGGAGGAAAATGTTTTCTTGGTTAAAAGAAAGATTTTCAAGATATTTTTGAAAAAAATTAACAAAGAATAAGACAAAACCAATTCACCCCAAATCTTGAAACCCTTGCCTCCCCCCAAAAATGGCCAGTCTATTTTCAAATGAAAAATGATATTTTGAATTAGAAACAATTTACAACATGTCTTAAGAACATTGTGGAATTCCAGAAGGAAACATTTGAAACAAAGTGACATTTTACCACTTTCAAGTATTTCCCACCCGTGTTTTAGCCAACACAATTAGCTCCTCAGAAACTCAACTTTCAGAAACAGATTTATTTTTCATTGAAAAACCAAAGTCTGCTGTGGAATCTGGATTATATCTAAAGATCTCTTCATTGCAAATCTGATATTGTAGCACTACAATATGCTTTCTATCTTCATTCATTCGGCAGAACGGGAGAGTTTGAGACAAAAAAAATGAATATATTTTAGTTAAAAATAAATGTTACATAGATAACATAGAACAATGATCTGGTTTTATTTTGCATTTCATCCTGCTTGTTGTTAGGAATGGTTTATCTAGCTTATTGATAGCAGATTATTAGCTGTTTCTTCTGAATATAGCTTTGTATAGCTTATGAACCTGGCAACATATCTGTTATGTTAAATGATTTACAGTATCTTGAGAGGATGTCATTATACAATTTGATTTAATAATAGATCATACAGTGCATTGACTACTTTAATGCATAAACACAATCCCCAAAAATGGATTTTCAATGAGAGTAGTCACAATTGAAATTTTTAATATTTTCTTCCCATTATCATTCCTTGTCAACAAATGTTATATTTTTTAAAAAAATAATTCTTAGAATAAACACAATCTATATATAAACCCATTATTTAGATATTTACAAATTCTGATGACAGCTCTAGAAGTGTTTGTAGTTTTTAGAAAGGTTGGTGTAATATTCAGAAACATATTAAGCCAAACAATAATCCATGACTATATACACTACAGGCATCCAGACCAAAATATATCAAATTTCTTTTCCATTCGGTCTTCAGAGTGAGTAAGTAGAGTCTTCTCACTTAACCTCTGTACTTCCAGCCTACATGTTTTATTTCAATGAATAAATGTTGTCCTTCAGATAGAAGGGAATAGGAATTTTCCCATTCCCTGCAAATTCTTTACATTACTATCAACAGAGAAGTCATTTAGCAGGAAGGGACATTTGACAGTAAAACTAAATAATTTAATAAAGAAAATGGCTACTGTAAATAAACAGTAGCATAAAATTGTAGGTTGTAGGCACTTTCCTGCTATGAAGAATGATGGAAGTTTTTTTTTTTCTTCTTTTTCCCACAAACACGAATATGCATACAGTACAAAAGTCACACAAATACATAGGTATCATTATACATGTCTATAAAATTTATTTATGTATACATTTCAGCCAAGTCATTAATTTGGAGTCACAACCCTTTGCAATGCACTTCCATGTAAAAGCTGTCTATCTGGAATCATTTCAACCTATAAATAAAGATTGCTATAGTTTTGTCATGATAATGAAGAAAATATATTCTTGAGATATCAAGACAGTACTGTAGGTGTTCAGCAGATGACTTACAGGTTGGAGTGGATTGTCTGTCTCCCCCTGAAGAGGTGTGGGTAGGATGCTGTGACCTAAATGATCTGTCTCTGCTACCTCCTGCTGTAAAGGTGTTGAAGATGTATCAGTCTGTATGTGAAGGCCACTGGAGGATAGACAGCGAGTGGGTGTCAGAGTCCCAGTGTCTGTGGGAACTGCAAAGTGCTGGCCTGAGGGTGTGGAGGTCTCAGCTTCCAGAATACAGGGCAGGAAAATATAATTTGTGGAAATCTCTTGACTGCTTTTCCCTACTTCTTTCTTAAAACTGATACTGATTATTCCACCCCTTTGTTGATGACTCCTCTCCCTACTGCTCAACGACACCACAAAAAATTACACTGCAGTTCTTTATACTCTACTGTCTAGAGAAACCTTGTACTGGATTTATCTATTCTAGTGTACAGTGGTCTCACTCTGAAAATGAAATTTTGGTCTGAGTCTAGTTAGTCCCCCTTATGTTTGAGACTATATGAGCTGTAACTCTAGACAAGTAATAGTCTTCTCCTTGCTTATTAGAGAAATACAAGGGTAGCATGTGTTATATGTGCACTGTACATTTCCTTTCTTATTACCAGTTCACATGCATATTGAGAATATTGTCCTAACTCATCATAGTATTTTAAGCACATGTTTAAACTTCGGCCAGAGTGAAGCCAATTCTCAAGCACTTTGCTGAAATGAGACCAACATATTTAAACACAATATTGTGGTTATTTCTCCTTTTGGTTCCAGCTTGGCATGTACAGTATTGGAGAGGGCCAAATTTCAACTATAATGTTACATTTCCCTCCTTTTAGAGCAAAATTATTTTCCTGAGGTCATAAAGCACAAATGAATTAACTAAGACTGTATTTCCAGACAAAATTAATTTAAAATTTAAGATATTTGGCTTGATATGAAAATCTGGACAGTTAGATAGGACAATAATATTTAGAGGAATTTGTAGGCTGATTTTAATTCAGTCATTCATCTAGAACCAATAAAACACAAGGCTTGTCTGCGAGTGGAAGTATTTGGGAAGCGAGTAAGAATGTGAATATTGCAACAGACTGATTGTTATCAGTTCTATTTCTTGAATGAACACCCTTATTTATGTTCCTAGGTGTAGATTAACTGAATCCATACCCAAAGGGAGAATAAGAGGATCTACTTATAGACATCATTGAATAGCCATTATAGTCTATTTTGCTTTGCATAAAAAGACAGTGTTAGGTTTTATATATTGGAATAAAAATGGTTTTGTTTCACATTTCCTTTGCTGATTGAGCTTTCTGTGCTGAGTTGTGGGATGTTATCTATGTGAATCTACACCAACGAAATGTTCAAGTCTTCAGGAAAGTTTGAGACTAGGAAATCTGTGTGTCTTTTATCCTCTGAATATGATTAATGATGCTTTGTGTTTTGCAAGACATTATTAAAAACAGAAGCCTATGACTTCATTGTCTCTGACAATGACTTTGAACATGGGGTCAGTTATTCCACTTTTATACTTCTTTGCAAGATTAAAAGGAAGTATAAACAATTGCATTGGGAGGGGGGAAACTTTACACAGATGTAACAAAGCAGGATACACACACGTTTTCAATATGCTTCTTCCAATGAAAATTCACCTCATTCATATGATACTGCTGGTTAGCAAACACTAGTGACAGGCAAATCTAACCATCAGGAAAACATACTGGGTTCAGGATTATCTCAAGTACCATATGCTAGAATTGTTGAAAATGTTAAGGAAAGAGTTCAGAGTTTGATTGGGGAAATTACAAGTAACAGATGCAATTTCTTATTTGCATTCCAGAACATTCAGTGATTGACAAGAAAGTTTTCATTATGCAGAACTGAAAGAAAATGTGCAACAGTGAGAATTTATATGAAAATATTAGTGAGCTATTAAATATCAGTACTTTTTTATTTTCACATAAAATACAGTACATTCACAAGATGAATATGCTATGCATCTATACAGTTTATATGTGGTATTGTTTAAAGTGCTGGAAATGCTAGGTCTTCCTTTAATATCTAAACAGGAAATTATTTGCTCTTTTTGAGCTATTCTGTTCATCTGTAATGCATTATTTTATTGAATTTCTGCAATGTAAGGGTTATTTCGTTTTACTGATATCTTCACCTTTTGTGAATGTCAACAACCTTCCCATTGTACTAAAAGCCCAAAGGGAGAACTGAAAGCCTCATAGAAATTAATAGGAAAACTCAAAATCATTTCAGCAACATTGAGGGTTTGTTGTGTGAAGCTGGGAATATGTTTGCAATAAAATCACCATCACTTCGCCCATTGACAGAGGAATGAGTATTATCTAAGACTGGCTGTTTTCTGCCTTCAGAATATTCATTCAGAGAAGACACTAGAAATTCATGGTACTTTGGCAGCCAGTTCTGTTTTTCACTGTCTTTAGCTCCCTTGGTTGTAAAAATTGATCTGTCCAATGAACCTTGTCGTAACTGGTTAGAATACATATGAGGCTCTATTACACAGCAAAAAAATAATCTTGTGTGTTATCAAGGATGCTTTTTCTGAGTTCTTCCTTTCTGACATTTTAGTGTTCTATTGGCCTGAAATTACACTACAAACAGGCAACACTGTAAAATAAACTTTATTCAGTATATGGGTAATGAAGGGATGGAAGAGTCAGTTAATATTGCATTTAAGGATTTTCTATTTGGGTCTTCTCTGCTTTAACCAGAAGACTTTTCTGAACTGTCTGATATATCACAAATATAAAATATCTCAGGTAGTCTGATCTACTTTTTAATTTTCTCCCTGTCCAATGACTTTACAAAGGGATTCATATCTCCCTCCACTGGTGGCTCAAGAATCAGATAGGAATTATTATTAAACAGTTTGTACTAACACTGTGTTTAAATGAGATGATCTCCAGAGTTAAGTCTTAAAAATTAATCAGAATGATGCAGAATAGCAGGACTTTTTTTGGTTCTCTGCAGTCAAATAACAAAGAATAGATTACTGTTTTCAAGGGTTGCTTGACCAGCTGGACCTTTGGAAAACAAAATTATGGTTCAGTGAAAGTACTCACATTTGCAAAATATTTGGCCTGTCTGATATAAGGATAGAAGCCAAACAGCTTTAAAAATAAAGGAAAGTAAATTTCATTGTGTTTCACCTCACACTGGAATAATTTTCACCATGAGCTACCTCTAACTTATATGTCCTCTGCATGCTCTGCTGGCATCTGGTGGCCTGTTAGACCTTCTTAGACTGGCATTGGCTCCCTGGTGCTGGCACAATACATGTCAGACTCCTAGTTACCACTGCCTAGCAGCCATAAATTTTTATTTGATTTTTTTGTTGTTGAGTATGCATAAACTTAGCATGACTTTTCCTATGGGGCAATATCTGATAAGAATCACATAAATGATCTGGCAAGGCCTCTGGTGCAAGACTGCAGCAATGGGGTATATATTAATCCAGGACTTAGCTGTTTAACTTAACTCTCAAGTTAGAGACCAAAGAGCAGCTACGATCCCTGAGATGAAACTTCTGGTTCTCCTTGGTTTGTCAGTCAGCTGTATCTTCATGACTTGAGAGTTAGAGAGCTTAAGAAGCTACTATATATGGCTATACATACAGTTACTATATTTATACCTCTGAGGAAGCCTGCACAGCTGTAAGCTCAGGAGATCAGCTTCAGGGAAGGTAAGTAAGCAAGCAGAGAATCAGGACAGTTTTGAGTCTTGTTTGTGTTCCTACATGAATTTATCAAAGAAGAAATGTTTTACATTTTAGTATAAATATCCTTTGTCACTATTCTTACAGTCTTTACAAGAAATGAAGCTCATTGAAAATTCAGGATTAGTTTCTGCAACATGAATCTCGAGTTTTCTGCATAGGGGTCCCCACCAGCCTCTGAACATCCTAACTTAGGCTTAGTGCTGCCTTGTTGTACTGCAGCAGTAATACTAGATAGAAGGGAGCTTAAGATAGATCCTGTTAGTTTTTCAAACAACCTTTCTGACAATACAGAAATGTCTGGAAAAAAATTTAACAAGAATCTTTTGTCCTGACAA
>WTSP01002253.1:0-28538 GCA_025331215.1 Actenoides lindsayi
CTTCCTTCCTTCCTTCCTTCCTTCCTTCCTTCCTTCCTTCCTTCCTTCCTTCCTTCTTCCTTCCTTCCTTCCTTCCTCTCCAGCTTTTCTATTTATATAAAACAAAAGTAGTCTTTTTTTTCAACAGAGTTTCAGTACAATTGTATCAGGAAAGCACAGATAATTCAAGAGCTCTTTGAGTTTATCAATAATAAGAAATGCTCCAGATATATGAATGTGATTCATACAGACCATTGAAATTAATGAGCGATTATAACAAGGTAACTGCACCATTGAACAAGCCTGTTGTGGTTCAGCCCTCCCAGGCAGCTAAGCACCACACAGCTGTTTGCCCGCTGCATCCCAGTGAGACAGGAAAGAGAATCGAAAGGGCAAAAGTGTTAAAACTTGTAGGTTGAGATAAAGGCAGTTTAATAGATAAAGGAAAAGCTGTGCGTGCAACCAAAGCAAAATAAGTTTCTTCTCTACTTCCTATCAGCAGATAGGTGTTCAGACCTCTCCAGGAAAGCAGGGCTCAGTCATGCATAATGATTACTTGGGAAGACAAATGACATAACTCTGAACATCCCCCTTCCTTCTTCTTTCCTCCTCCTTTTAATGTTGAGCATAATGTCATGCAGTCTGGAATACCACTTTGGTCAGTTGGGGTCATCCGTCCTAACTATGTCCTCTCCGAGCAACTTTCCCACCCTCAGCCTGTGTCAAATTCAGTAAGAAGACATTTGAAAAACTGGAAAAGAGATGTTACAAATGAGCAGAAAATAGTTCCTCACTCAATACTATTATTCAAATTGCTTGTAATAGCATTTTGGTCAGCATAAAAAATAAACATCCATTTTGCAAATTAAGCTGACAAATTATTTTCAAAATCAAGGGATTACTTCTAATATAAAAAATCCCAAATGTGAAGTTATTTTTATAAACACAAAAATGTGATGTATGGAAGCTATACTGAACAGCCCCTGACCTATTTCTTCTCTAGAAGAGCAAACACATTGCTCTTTAATACTTTTATCAATTATTTAGATGAAGCAATCAAGGGAACTCTCAGCAAGTTTGTAGATGACACCAAGTTAGGCAGGTGTGTTGACCTGCTTGAACGTAGGAAGGCTCTAGAGATGTATCTGTACAGGCTGGATTGATGGGCTGAGGCCAATAGGATGAGGTTCAACAAGGCCAAGTGACAGGTTCTGTCCTTGGCTCACAATACCCCCCTGCAATGCTACAAGCTTAGGGAGGAGTGGCTGGAAAACTGCCTGGAAGAAAAGGACCTGGGTTCTGGTTGAATATAAGCCAGCAGTGTGCCCAAGTGGCCAAGAAGGTCAGTGGTATCCTAGACTGTATCAGCATTAGTGTGGCCAGCAGGACTAGAGAAGTGATTCTCCCCCTATACATGGCATTGGTGAGTCCATACCTCGAATACTGGGTTCAGTTTTGCAGCCCTCACTACAAGGACATTGAGGTGCTGGAGCATGCCCAAAGAAGGGCAACAAAGCTGGTGAAGGGTTTAGAGAACAAGACTTATGAGGAGCAGCTGAGGGAACTGGGGTTGTTTAGCCTGGAGAAAAGGATGCTCAGGGGAGATCTTATCATTCTTTATAAAAACTACCTGAAAGGAGTCTGAAGCCAGGTGGGGGTCAGTCTCTTTTCCCAAGTAACAAGTGATAGCACAAGAGGAAATGACCTGAAGCTGCAGCAGGAGAGGTTTAGGTTGAACATTTGGAAGAATTTTTTCACCAAAAGTGTTGTCAGGCATTGAAACAGGCTGCCCAGGGAAGTGGCGGTGTCACCATCCCAGGAGGTATTCAAAAGACATGTAAATCTGGTGCTGAGAGATATGGTTTAGTGGTGACCTGGTAAGGCTAGGTTAACAGTTTGATTTGATGAACTTAAAGGTCTCTTCCACCCAAAATGATTCTATGATTCAATTATTTTAATAACCAGAGAAACAAACAGCAAAAACATGACCTATTTCAGACTGAAGTCTTCTGAAGCCACTCATGTCTGTTCCCATGGGACAGATAGACACTTGGCAGGACAGTCAAGTGCTGATTAGATTTCTCCTGTGCTGGAATTTCCTACAGCTGCTGCTCTGGAGAATTGTTCTGTGTGCTTGACAGGTGATTCCAGCAGCATAAATCTGGGTGTAAAAAACCCAGTAACAGTCATGTTTTTGTGGTGTTCCCTTTAGTCTAAGAATCTTCTTTCTGTTTCATTCTTCTCTTCTGGATCCACTAAGCTGTTTTCTTATCCTGAGATAGACTGGGTTTCCTCTTAGCAAGCAACAAGAGCTGGTGATATTCCTCATCCAGATGAGTGTCTCTGAGCCTATATGTTTGTGGCACGCAGGATTTAAGAGGTTTATATGAGTAGTTCATAATTCAGTAAAGGTTTTGCAATATGAGTTTCTGAAGACACAACATGGAACTGCTGACCAGAACTGACTGTTTGGAAGTGAGTAGAGCAAGATTTGCCTTGTAAAGATGTGTGCAAACACATGACAGAAAGAGACAGACAAACTCTGCAGGGCTCCTGGGATTCTGGTGAGCTTTCCTGCATCTTTCTGCTTGATGGAAAACCTTGTTGCCTCTCAATGAAAAATATAATTTCCTCTTTTTGTCCAAGAATACTAGCTTGTGTATCTAGATTTTGCAACTCATGTCAAGTGAGGTACTAGGGATCTGGACATTTCAGACTCAAAATCTCACCTCATATATTAAGCTATGTCCTTCAGAAAAAATATCTTCTTATCTAAGGAACCCGAAAAGATTCTAAATCTAAGCCAAAGTAACAGAAAACAAAAAGTGAAGACATCTCTTGTCAATATTCAAGGTAGAGAACCTTCAAGTCTTTGCAAAAAAACACAGGTGAAGAAAAGCAAAACAAAACAGCGTTTCCTCTGTTAAAGCTAGGAATAAAGGTGTGCCTCCTTATACGCTTATGCATCCAACTGCTTGCCAGGCATTCACCCTCCAGGGTGGAAAAAATAACAATAAAAAAATGAATTTGGTAGAGAATCTTATTTCCATAATCTGTCTCTCCTTTGAAATCCTCTTCAGGCGTAAAACAGCTTAAAGCTTTTCTGACTATAAAAGAAATACGTACATTGCAGGTGGCAAGATTAAATTTTCTCCTGAATAAAAAAGAAAGGACATTTTAGGGATACAGAATTTTGCCATTACTGTTTGATAAAATGATACTTTGCTTTTCTGAAAACGTTACTTCTAGATATGGTGTCATACTCCATACTTGATCAGCCAAATAACAGCTCCTCATCTGCTGATGAATATAGTCAGCTTTATGAAAAGCATTTATTTTTTTCACTCCTTACATTTTCATTCTTTTCCTGTGTTAGTATCACATAAAGACAGAATAAATAGGGTAGGTGAATGTAGCTGATTATTGGTATTGATTGAAACAAGGCAGAATGCTACTTACTTGCTTTGGGAAAACAGGGAACTGGACAAGTGAATTCTGGAGATCTTAATTCTAAAATATGCCATAGCTAACTGCATGAATAGATGTCCAGACAATGAAGCTTATGGAGTGAGGGACAAAATTTCATCAGTTTTCAAGATCTTGTCATATTTGAAGACCAATATTTTGAAGTGAAGTTCCAAAATGTAGAGAGTAATGCAATGAATGAAACCAAATTGCCATGGATTTCTGGCTCTTTAAGAGAATGTAGCAATTAAATTCTTACAAAACTGAGGTCCACAGTGATTTTTAAATTAATTAAAAATTTAAGCATTTTAATCTGATGAGAATATATAGGAATAGTACAAGAATAGATGAACTTGCACCTGCAATTTAAGCATTAGAGGAAACTTCTGGCTGGGTGGCTGTTGACGACTCTATTTGCCATACCTCCTGTTGGAGGCATTTTTGAGATAGTTGGTTTATTTTGAGATGCAACTCTTAAATACTCATGACATTTAGATGTCATGGGGCTGGACTGTCAAAGGTGTTAGTTCTGACATTCTGTATGTTGGTGCCACAGACCCACAACTATGTAATCTATCAGTATCAAATCTACCATTTCATGTAGAGTTTAGTAGGTGGTCTAGTAGGCAGTTGGACTTGATGATGTTGAAGGACATTTCCAACCTTAATGATTCTATGATTCTATGTTTATTGGTGTTCTTCTGCAGACATCACACATACAGCATTGAACCATCTTCAAATATGCATTGATCTTTATTATTTATTTATTATTGCAGCTTAAAGCAAAAATCTTTTTTTCATCAGTGAAATCAGGAGGGTACCTAGATACCACTGAGCATTAAAAAAGCACCCGTGTCTGTTGCCTATATTTACAAGATTATAAGGATCTCACTGTATTAAGAAGTATATGAAAACAGTGGTTTCACCATTGTGAATGAAACTAGGAGAGAGAGAAGGATGCTGGAGAAGGTTACTAAGCTTCCGATTGCCAGAACTAGGTGGATGTGCCTCAGGCAAAAGAGACTTGGTAGGGGGACTTTAACTTAATTTATTGTCAGTTAACATAAACATTTAATTACAACAGACACACTCATCCCACCTACTTGGTCCCCACTCCCTTTATTTTCCCTGCAAGTTATCCTCAGATTTTTAGCTTAAATTGGAGGAAAGAAGAGTTTATCTGAACAAATGCAGGCTCTGAAGATGATTGGTAAAACACTTAACTCCAGTAAGTAAAATCCACAGATTCAGATGTCAGAAGTGCACCCAGAACTCCATGGAATTAAGGCTAGCATACAGAATTTATGTTGTTAAGGTGAAAGTAAAGAAATTGTTTAAGGATTAGAGAAATTTATTGGAGTTAATCCCTCATTCTTCTTTGACAATTGTTTTGATGACAGTATGTAAATTATTATATTTTTTTTTTGTAAAGGACACAGCACAGCAAATGATGGAAATTGCAGTAAAATGTATCTATACAAGGCAGACTAGAATGTAATATTGTTATCTGATGCTGAGATTTAGATATTAATTGTATTCATGCTATCCAAACAATTTAATCTTCCATTGCAAGGAGAAAGATGTGAGAATGCCATTAAGAAAGGAAAAATAGTAAAACATCTTAGTGTGGTTGCTGGGCTCTTACTGTTGCTCAGCTTTCTTCATCATGATCAATGTGATATTAGTTATGAACCTAGTGGAGAGCAACAAACTTATCCTTACGTAAATAGTAGATAAAGGAAAGTGTTTGCTTAGGTGATCTGATGTTTTTGTAGTAAATCTTTGTCTAATCATGAGAGAACAAGGAAAAAGGCAGTAATTTTATAAGGCTATTTGAAAGAGGTAGGAAAAAAAATGGATAAACTATGGAGCTAAGTTTTCTTCCTCTGGTGTGAAATCAATACAAAAAATTTCAGACAAAGTTCAAACTTGAAATCACTGGCATTGTGGAATATTTCATTTCTGAACACATATTCTTCCAAACTGTCTGAAAACAGAATGGTTTACACCAACATAGTTCTAATAATATCTTATCTATAATTTAAACATAAAACCACCTTGTTTCCACAGTGTTATTAACCTGTTTACAATGAAAAACCTTTTCCTTTAGAACTGAAATCATCACTGAGTGCAGCAGAAATATTATTACTCACCAGATGTCTCTTCAGGGAAAACATAACATATCTCCATTACAAAATATATTATTTCCACTATGTTTATCTGAAAATGACTGCTATGTTTTACAATAGTTATAATAATAGAAGATTAGCTCAGTGATCAATTTCTTATATATTTGGTGTTTACATTATTTGAAATGATTGCTTCACACACAATGTGTTCTTGATTTTCTAAAGTTTTCTTCTTTGTTTCTTTCTACTTAAACAATTTTCATTATTGCTTTCACTGTCATGGGAAGTCTCGTACCTGTTGTCCTTTGGACTTGTTAAGATAGATGAATATCCAGTGCAGAGCCACAAAGATGATTAAGGGAGTGGAGCATCTCCCTTCTGAGGAAAAGCTGAGGGAGTTGGGTCTCTTTAACTTGGAGGAGACTGAGGGGTGACCTCCTTAGTATTTATAAATATGTGAAAGGTGAGTGTCAGGAGGATGGAGCCAGGCTCTTCTCAGTGATGTCCAATGATAGAACAAGGAACAATGGGTGCAAGCTGGAACATAGGAGGTTCCATGTAAACGTAAGGAGAAACTTTTTCACTGTGAGGGTAACAGAACACTGGAACAGGCTGCCCAGGGACGTTGAGTGTCCTTCTCTGGTGACATCCAAACCCCACCTGGATGCGTTCCTGTGTGACCTGGTCTAGGAGATCTTGCTCTGGCAGGGGTGTTGGTCTAGATGATCTTTCAAGATCCCTTCCAACTCTGAACATTCTGTGATTCTCATAAAGAATATGTTTGTCATAAACCACCTCCTACACGTATTTCCTACAAAGGTCTAAATACTAGACTTAAAACTATAGCAGAGTTTAATGCCAAAAAGATATCCATAGTAACTTTTATGATCAAAAGTCTGAGGAAAAGAAAGCAAACAAACAAAAAAAGCAACATCAGTTTAGTCAGCCCTGGTTAATAGAACAACGTGGAAAAGTTTTGCATATATGTTAAAAATTAAAATATATTTCCCTGTCTTGCTAAAGGATGAAAAATTGATACTACTTTTCAGGTCGTCCTTTTTCCTCTGCACAGATTTCCTCATCTTCACCACAAATAAAGACAACTCCATCAGCAAAGAATTTGGTATTGAACTGAAGGTTTCACAGCCTGGGCAGCACGGATGGCCAAAAATACACTTTACACTTTCAGGAACTCCTCTTCTATCAGTATCCAAAGTGCACAACAAGCAGGTATCTTCAAGGAAGGTGCCTTTCCTTGGCTATTGCTTGTATTTCAGAGTTATGTCCTCACACTGTCAGTGGAACTGTTGAAAGGTCTGAACCTGACTGAGTAACAGGCAAGCAGGAGCAGCTGAGGCTGAGTACGGTGAACCAACAAGGAGCCCAGTGTGTACTTGTTCATCACTGCCACCTTTGGAAGGTGTCCCTCCTCCAGATCTGGGAGCAATAGAGTCTCTGGAGTATGTGTTAGCTGTTTTGTGCTTCATGATCACATGCTAGTGCAGGAAGGTTCTCCATTCCCTTGTTACGTGAAAAAAACAGTTCCACTTATTTTGGTAGCCACAGTCAAAACATGCAACTTATTTTATATGCATTAAAACATGTTAAGAAGTGACACTGTCGACATGCTGTATATGAATTTGTCCATTGGATTTGTAGCCAAGTTATGATAGCTATAAAACTATGAACCTGACTATATTTTACCAACTTGAGTGCAATCTCAGTATTGACAGGATTATGTAATGTTCCAGGTAAAACAGTTCAGGATCTGGAATAGGAAAACTTGGTGTATCAGGAAACTTGTTATTATCACTTGAAGAACTGAGACAGAATCATAAAATCATAGAATGGTTTGGTTTGAAAGGGACCCTTGAAGATCGTCTACTTCCAACTCCTTGCCATGGGCAGGGATATCTTTCACTAGATGAGGTTGCTCAAAGCCCTACCAACTTTGACTGTGAACATTTCCAATGATGGGCATCCACAACTTCTCTGGGCAACCTCTCCCTGGATCTCACCACGCTCATTGAAAAAAATTCTTATGTCCAAGCTAAATCTACCTCCTTTCAGTTTAAAACCATTCCCCTTCAGTCTGTAACTACAAGCACTGCTAAAAAGTCTCTCTTCTTTCTCATGAGCCCCCTTTATGTATTGAAAGGCAACAATAAGGTCTCCCTGGAGCTTCAAGATGAACAACTCCAACTCTATCAGCCTGTCTTCTTAGCAGAGGTCTTCCAGCCCTCTGACCATTTTCACAGCCTTTCTCTGGACCCAGTCCAACAGGTCCATGTCTTTCTTGTGCTGAGAACTGCAGATCTGGACACAGTACTCCACGTGGGGTATCCTGAGACCAAAGCACATCTCTTGACATGCTGAGCACCCTTTCTTTTTCATTCAGACCATGATACAGAAAGTGTGGTTGAGATTCAGAGGCAGGAGAATCATTTATATCCATTTTTTGCAAATCTGTTGGTCTGATGGTGAATGAGTGTTTTGTTGTGTGTGTAAGTTGATTATTCAATATTACTCGCAGGCAAGGAGGGTCCAAATTGTAAGATGATGTATGGTATATTTTAATCAAATAAATGGATATATGCTGTTAGCAGTGTAGACTAAAAACCCTAATTTATTATGTTTTCAAAACTGCAATTTTATACAAAATAATATGACTGGTTTTAAGGTATTGTTTCATATAATTAGTTATAGAATCTTTTTTTTTTTCTATAAACTATATAGCTATTTACAGAAACTGTTTTCTATAAATAGAGAAGTTGAGGAATAGATGTCTACAGAATTCTTCTTATCATGTTTGATAGCATAATTTAAATGGAAAGAGTTGTTGAAAAGTTATTTTTTAAATGTAGCTGTGCAAATGCAATTAGGAATGGATAAATTCTTAAGTCCAAATACATATATTAAGTAGTATTTGTTCAGCTAACTCAGTGGAAAAGAACCTGGCCGGTGAAGAATCTTTATGGATGAAAAACAGGGCCTTGGGAAGACAGAGCTATTTTTTACCATTCAGGATACATTTTCTAGCCTTCCAGTCAAGATGTGTGATGGTTCCTTCTTCCTTTCCTTGGATTTTCAGGCAGAATGAGTAGGTGTTTAGCTGCACAGACATTACATTGGCTGGGATGCTTAGTATCAGGATCCAAGTCCTGTTCTGCAGTCCTGCACTACCACTGGAGATACTTGGATCCTATCCTGTCTTGCTATTTCTTTTTAGCTCAAGTGTGACAGATGCTCATCAGTGTGGAGGGACTTGAGAAATCAGGCTCTTAACTTTTATGTAATTCTCATGTTGAGCCTGTCTGAAATCTCAAGATCAACATCACCTCAATGGTCTTTTTCAAAATACCTTCCTCCAATTTGAGGCCTCTCACTGTCAGCTTGGCTGTGTGATGATTTTCATTTTTCTCCCTTAAGGTTTGGAATATATTTCACTGACACTTAATATTGTCTTAGAATGTCTGTTTATAGTTTAGTTCCTGGAATTCTGTTCTACTGTATTCAACATCAGTATCTGTAACACCTTAACAGAAGCAAGATGAAATTGTTTTAGAAGGAAATCATTATAACAAATACACCCTGAAAAAAAGTTAACAAGGAAAATAGCTTGGAGAATTAAGCAGCTAAGGTGACACTATTTTTCTGTTGTGCTTTTTCCTTTGTTGTGTATTTTCTTTTGTTTGTCCCTGATGTTCCACAAACATTTCAAGAGAGGAGCATTAACACCACACTGAGTAGAGGCCCCTTTGGCTTCATCTACTGAATGGAAGAATAGTGTGAGCAATTCCTGGTCTTCAAAAGAATTCAGGAAGATAGGGGTCATTTTCCAAATAATTTGGATTACTTAGCACTTTTTAATACGAACATGTTCCAAATTCCAAAACATTCTCAGTCTTTCCACTGTCCTGGGAAGAAAGTGTGTGGTGATGTAGGCTACCTGCAGATAGTGTACCTTGCTGGTGAACCATTCCTCCTGGATATAAAGGCTCTGTAGTATGGCTCATGAGATTATGCTAGGAGGGTAATTTTGATGACATAAAGTCAAAACTGCTATTTTCCATCCCTAACATCAAGAAATCTCTAGGATTTTTAATATTTTCTGGCTTAGAGAGAAGTGATTCGTCTTTATGTTTGTGTACAGTAACTGTCTGGCTTTGCTTCTGAAAGAGAAGGAGAAGAAATGTTCTGGAGAATGTGAACATATGACAAATGTTTGAACGTGGTTGTTTTTTTCAGGAGAGTTAATGCTCTGAAGGACTCCGATTTATTTGAGTTACTTTGCTTGTAGGACATCTGCCTCCTGTCCTTTGGCAGCTTGTAAAATGGCAAACTGTCTTCAGACACTCACACTCAATTTTAAAGCCAGTATGTCCTGAGAAATCGACACTGCACCACTGTTTGTTGTGCTATATCCAGATCCTTCGCAACCTGTGTGTTGTAACACTGTTTCTACTGTAGGAAGCAATGCCTGTTGAGCATATATGCTTTTGAAAAGCTGCTGCCTAATTCCATAATAGTATTATCACCCACAATGGAATTATGAAGAAATATTCATGTCTTCAAGGCTCTCTGGAGGTGAAATTTTTTTAATATATTTGCTACTGTCACATTAGAAGAACATTAGAAGCTTTGCTGATGGTAAGTTGAAAGTAAAGAGTGTCAGGAGTACAGGTACGTTTGGTACAAGGGACGTTTGGTTTGATTGATAAGGCTGTATTCATCGGTTTAAGAGTAGAACCAACTTCATCAACAAAAAATTAGCTAAATTAAAGGGCCGTTGAGATAATGTCTCAGCATGCCTTGAGGAAAAACTCTCCTGACTATGCACAACCTTATAATCAATCATATGCCAGAAGTTTTCATTATTGAAATAATTGACAGAAATAAAATAGAAAGTCAAAAGAATGACACAGATAAAAGAAAAATAAATCCCCAACAGATGTTGTCTTTCCTCAGGCTTCATGGTCTTTATGTACATACTAACTTAATTCTTGCAGAATCTTAATTGCAGTACCTTATTGGAGACTGACCATAGGGTCTCATATCTGGGGTGGACATTGACTAAAATAATCTCTGCAGAAATATCTTCAGCTGCAGAAGTGTAGCAGAAACACATAGTCCCTGCTCTGTGACTGCAGAGCAACAATTGCTGGTATAGGTTTGTAAGCATTGCTTCATGGTGACTGTTGGGAAGCAATCTTGTGAAACAAGCACAATATAATTGATTCCATCTCCTGTAATTACTGTAATCAGAGGATGGTCAGAGTTCTTGGCCAAAAAGCACTGTGACAGAATTGTTCATAATATTCCCAAACTATCCCCATGGTTTTTGTTTTCCAAATGATTAGGTTTAGTGTCTGGCCTTAAGAAAGTAGTCTACAAAAACTGGTAAATCTCAGCTTGAAAGTCAGAGTGCCTGATCTTTCTTCTGCGTTTTATACAGTATGTGCAAACAATTTTTCAACTTATCTTCAAAAAAACTATTTTTTTTTTTCTATACCTGTGTTGAACCTAACTCTCCTTTATTTTGATTTGAGATTAAAGCACCTATATTTTCTGTATTGAGACGTAAGAACCAGATGCTATGGGCTATAGTTGTGAACAATTCTTCTCTTTATTGCAGGCACTGAGCTGTGGTTAGGAATTTAAGAAGGGAAGTGGTGCCCTGGGAAATGTGAATGTTTAGTGGTGACCCAGGAGTCTTCTGCAATGCCCTGCAATCCTGTGATCTGCGTTGCCATAAACTCTGTATCTGATGTTACTAAGAGTGTAGAAGAGGAGACTATAAGAAAAAATAAATACCCCAAAGTTTCATTCTGTTAATATAGCGAACAATGAATCTTTAATATTGTAGACCTTATAGAAGTGAGTATTCACATTTCCAGGTAATATATATTGGTAGTCTTACTTTGAAATCAGTATATCTCTGTGAATCAAGTTATCAGTATGGGTGATTTTGTTCTGAGACCTAATTAAGAAGACTTAATTCTCTGACAAATGCAGGATAAGTTGGCAAGGATTTTGTCATCAGTCCATTGATTGACTTTTCATTTTTCCTTTAGTGGCTATTCTGCAACACAGATTTTATAGTGCATTTTATAGAGTACTTAAAATGTTGGTATAGTTCATGTACTTTTTTTAGTATCAGAACAAAAACATAAGACTGCACAGCAGTTTTTGCTTTTAAAGCAAAGGTCTGATTTCCAAATGTGATGAAAAATTGGCAGAAATTAGAACTTAGCAATGTGAGCAGATAGAGGCTTATTTACTACTTTTGAATAGCAAACTCCTAAAACTGTAAAATATCAAGTTTGTGTGCTCCTGGGCTGCAAGTAACCACTGGATAGCTCTATGTGCATATAAATACACACCTTACAGGCATTTACAAGTGGAAATAACTACAGACTGACCACATGGGTTGAGGTGTCAAGAGCAGAAGGCTAAGCTGTATAACCTTTATTCCTCCTTGGTTCTTATGTTTTTTCTTCTTCCATTTTTTTTTTTCCTTTTTTTTTTTTTTTCCTAAAGGAAGACAGAAACGTTTTAGTTACATGTGTGAATTTAAGAGGATGTTTTTTCCCAGGGATAAAAGTTGCTTGTTGAATGTAGGCCTGAGGGGAACCAATCAATGTTGAATGATGGTGTGCTAGCAAGGTCCTTAAGTCTACCATCCCAGTGGAGGTAGGGGAAGAGGCATCTTGTGACAGCAAAGACAGAAGGGATAATGGTGGGCTAGAAGTTATGGAAGCATCTCGTCAGGTAGGAATTAGGCTTTCTTCCCCCCCAAAGGTGATGAGATCAATAGCCCAAATGAAGTGCATCTACATCAATGCATGCAGCATGAGAAACAGGATGAGCTGGAAGCCACTGTACAGCAAGAAAATTATGATATAGTTGCCATCATGGAAACATGGTGGGATGACTCACACAACTGGAGTGCCGTGGTGGAAGGATATAAACTTTTCAGAAGGGATAGGCCAGGAAGGAGAGGCAGTGGAATGGCCCAGTGTGTTAAGGGTGTTTTGATTGTCTTGAGCATGATGGTGATGGAAGGGTTGAATGTCTATGGATAAGAATGTCTTCTCAGATAGTCACTATCTCCAAGGCAATCATTCATTTACATTTACATTTTGCTGTGTCTCTTTTAGCTATTAATTTAAAATCTATTATGAACGATTCCTGAACGTATAGGATGGTTTCCTAGATAGTGGTAGTTTGTCAGGGATTTTGTTGTTATTTCCTTATCAAACTAGAAAAAACTATCTTATCAGCATCTTCCATGGTTATTTTCCTTCTGCAGGGCAGCTTGAAGCCTTTATAGTGAATAGTATCCTCTTTTATTCTCATGGAGAGATTTCTTGGTTCCTTTCCTTTCCTCAGCCTGAACTCATGTTATCATTATAATCTTGCAGTTATGCTGAGAAACATGTACACAACATTATTATTTGTGTTTTGCCAGATTCCTGATTATCTAGCAATATCTCAGATGCCTATTATTAAGATAAATCTAGTTGAATTACACACCATTCTTGTGATAGTGACATGAATAGCGCACAAAAGCCTCACATTCTTCTTAGAGCTTTGTCCTGGCAGTCAAAAGGAAGATTTTTAGTTTGATATTATAAAGACCATTTCCAACTTTGTGTCCATTGGTATCTATATGTCATTTGAGAAATATTTAGACTAATATATTTTTCCTATGTAAAAGTTATATTAAGTGGCCAGTTTCAGGAGTATTATAAACATTAGTTAATTCTGAAATATCCATGGAAGGCACAAGCTATTTTCTTGTATCTTCCTTTGCCTTCACTTCTCTAGAAATCCATGTGATTATTTTTTATGATTATTTATTTCTTCTTTTTAGTGGGATTTATGTTTATGGGTCTGCTGATCCAAACTCAATTTTATTTCTACTTTGTCCTACTGACAGTATCTGAGAAGCTCATCACTTATTTCTTGGTCACAGTTATTTTTGGCATGAAGTTCTGAAGAAAGCATGCTTGTTGGAATAATTTATATGAAAAGGTAAAGGTAAGCATAACATTCTCCATCACCACAAAGAGGCCTGAAAAAAAACATTGAAAGAGTTCCACTTCAGTCTGTTTTTATGATTTTGATTGTGTAGCTGTCAGTGAATTTTATGACTTTTTTTCCCTTTTCAATATTCAATAGACTCCTCATACTTAAAGGAGACTTTTATGTTGTCCATGATGGTATGTAGGTCTAGTCATAAATATCAAGATTTTCCTTTGCTTCAGCTTATTACAAGCATTAGGAGTCATTGTTGTGTTAACAAAATGCAAAATGAGAGGTGGAACAAGTAATGGGTAAAACAGCCAAAGCTATATAAACTGGCTTTTCTCTATCTGCCTGGCACAGAAGTTCTTAGTGTTAATGAGTGAGTTTATTTTCCTTTGGGAAGAGGAGTCTAGACCCAAGACACATCTAAATCTAGGTTGTGAATGGATTAATAAGCTTGGGAAAAGAAAGATGATGATCAAATTGTGAAGTATATTAGAATGTTTTCAATTTTTACTGGGAAAGTACTTGATTTCCATGTTCTCCTGTTGATCATCTACTAATGAAAGTGAACTCTGGGTTTTCCAGGTTGTCTATGATTTTAAACTCCATTATCCAAGAGGTAGCCCACTGACCACAGCATATGTGTGTCTTAGGAAAGACCCAGAATGGATGTCAATGAAAAGGGTGTCCTCAGGAGATTTCAGATCTGACATGAGACAGTATTCAATGTCTCAGAAATGAAAGGAAACTTGGTCTTTAATCTGAAGTACTTGTTATTGTTTGTTCAGAAATCTTGTATGAGAAGCAATAGTCTGGTGAGTTTTCCTTCCTCGTGGGAATTCAAGGCCAAAAATATTTTTTTTCTTTTTTTTTTCATTATCAAGTGAAAAATATATTGACAAGTCCAGCCAATCTTAAGGAGTGTGACTTCGATGGTCATGTGGTGAGATGGATTGGAAACTGGTGGAAGGACAGAGCCCAGAGAGTTGTGGTCAGTGGATCAGAGTCTAGTTGGAGGCCTGTGGGTAGTGGTGTCCCCCAGGGGTCACTCCTGGGTCCAGTACTGTTCAATATATTCATCAGTGACTTGGACGAAGGGATAGAGTGTACTCTCAGCAAGTTTGTTGATGATACAAAACTGGGAGGAGTCACTGACACACCAGAAGGCTGTGCTGCCATTCAATGAGGCTAGAAAGCTGGGCAGAGAGAAACCTAATGAAGTTCAATAAGGGCAAGTGTAAAGTACAACATCTGGGAAAGAACAACCCCATGTACCAGTACAGGTGGGGGGCTGATCTGTTGGAGAGCAGCTCTGGGGAAAAAGATCTGGGAGTCATGGTCGATAAGGGGATGGCCATGAGCCAACAATGAGTCCTCATTGCCAAGAAGGCCAATGGCATCCTGCCGTGCATTAAGAAGAGCATGTCCAACAGGTGTAGGGATGTTCTCCTCCCCCTCTACTCTGAGCTGGTGAGGCCCCACCTGGAGTACTATATCCAGTTCTGGGCACCCCAGTTCAAGAAAGACAGGGAGCTACTGGAGAGAGTCCAGCGCAGAGCCAATAAGATGATTAAGGGATTGGAGCACCTACCTTATGAGGAGAGGCTGAGAGAGCTGGGTCTTTATAGCCTGGAGAAAAGGAGACTGAGAGGTGACCTTATTAATGTCTATAAATACATAAAGGGCAAGTGTCAGGAGGATGGAGCCAGTGTCTTCTCATTGACATCCAGTGATAGGACAAGGGGTAATGGGTACAAGCTGGAGCATAGGTGGTTTTGGGTAAACATAAGGAGAAACTTTTTCACAGTGAGGTTGACAGAGCACTGGAATGGGATGCTCAGAGAAGTTGTGGAGTCTCTACTCTGGAAACATTGAAAACCCACCTGGACGCATTTCTATGTGACCTGCTCTAGGTGATCGTGCTCTGTCAGGGGGGGTTGGACTAGATGATCTTTTGAAGTCCCTTCCAACCCTTAACATTCTGTGATTCTGTGAGACAACAAGGTATTTAATAAATCATACATCAGATTAAGAGCAGATAATGTATTTCTAAAAATTAAGGCCATTTCAGTAAATACTCTTCTATTTCAGAAATATTTGTATATAGTCAGTTAGTTATGACAGATCTGCTTATTAGAAAAGTGGAGGGAGCTATGCTCCATGGCAAATTTCAGTAGGGGATTTGGAAAGCATGTGGCTTTAAGGACTCTCCCACTGATTTCACTGGGCTTTAACACAAAGGCTGGCCAGGAAGTTCTAGTAACAAATTTGTCAAAACATAATGACTTTCACACTGTTGATTTGGACAATAATAGTTTCAAATAAATGCAAGACATGCTGCCTTGTACTATCTCATTCTTCAGTCTTAATGTTAGTGGATGAATTAAGGAGACTGGAGGAACAAGGCTAATTATGGTGTGTTTGATGCACTTAATCACACTGAACTTCATTGAACTGTTAAGCAAAATATCTAGAAAGGTAAATTCTGCATCTTCTGGTAAGCATTTCCAGTACCATCTGATGGGTGGGAAAGCCAGATATAGTCCTTATCAGACTCAATGACAGAATGTTTCAATTAGTGACAATGTTTTAGAGTGTTTTTGGCTAGGGATCTCTAATTACAAGACAATAAACGTATCTACTACATACTATTAATACAGTTTACTTAGTCTCCTTGTGAAGAGCTGCTTACATCTTCTTAGTTATTTCTAGGGACAAAACTAAATGTAGTCTGAAAATAAAGCAGATTTTAATTTTTTTTTCCTTTTTTTTTTCATTTTTTCCCTGATATTAATTTGTAAAACATGGAGTCAAATCTAATTATGTTTAATCATCCACTTGTAGGATTGCCTTATTATTTTAAACTAAATATAAAACTTAAGACATATCTTGATATCACAAGTCCAATCAGAGTATGTGTTTCTTCTATCATCTGCTCCAATAATCATTTAACAGTGCACTCAGAGGTGTTCACCTACTTTAGCCATAGCTCATGATGTTGTGGTGACTAACACCACATTTTAACTGCCCATTATCTGTTACCATTAATTTAAATTCTGGGAAAAGTTGCCTTATAAATGAACATCCTTCCTTGGCTTTTATATAAGATACTACTGTTCTAATAATAAAGCAAGTCCATCTTCTTCAATAAATTAAACAGGACCCTCATTCTCCTTTAACAGCAAGACAGGAAGTCCAAAACTTATTCTTAAGCCCTTAAATTTAGGGGAACACTAAAGCAGATGCAAATTCTCAAACATAACAGTATTTCTGGTCAGCTACATAGAAAATTTCACTAAATGGCCAATATAGGAGACCACAGTCTCTAACTAGATCCAGATAGGTCAAGACTAGCTAATAAATTTTGATCGGTCTTTGGTGGGGAATGAATAAACTGTAGTGCCATGAAAAAGAGGCATAAAATAAACTAAAAACAAAGCATTGAATGGTTTATTCTCATGTAGTGACTGCCTGGTGGATTAAAAAATAATAACTACTTTCTTCAAGGTTCTTATCAGAAAAATCAATTTGATTGAGACACAAGGGGTTGTTACTACTATTTTAAAGCAAAAGTTTTATTGACAGGAATTTGCTTTATAACAAGACAGTTCATAAAATTATACTCCACAAAATAAATATCACAAAATAAAGGTGAGTCTTGCATTACATATACTTCTTAAAAGGCAATTACAAATTCAAGTCATGATACAAAAAATGGCCATTTTTTTTTTTTTTGGGTTTCCACAAATAAAATTATTTTAACAGAAAAATTTTGATGCATTTACTCAATAAGGAAAAAATAAAGAAAAATTGCCAAAAAACGCAAGTACTTACAACTCATCTTATAAATAGCTCTCTTTTTTGTATCTTTTAAAAAAATGAGACGCACACAAGAAAAATCACAGAGACAAGTTTTTAATATCTTGTATGGCAATGCTACAATTTCCAGTGGACAGATACTTTCTCTATTAAAGACTAATGCATTTATATATTTCCTTGTAGCTATGAAAGTATGTTTATTATGAAACCATCACAAAAATCATTACTCGGAAAAAGAAAGAACCTTAGAAATTCTTTCCACAAGTTGGATTGGGGAAATGTAAAATGGCCTTTGAGTGTAAAAGCGTTATTTTAATGAAGTAAATAAAATTATTATTACTACTGATTTGAGTAGAACAGAAATTTGGAATAATTTTCTGTGGAATAAACCTCGTGTACATTTCTAGATAACAAGAAAGATGAAATGGAGTGCGATAATACCAGTGTATTTAGGGGACTTTCAAAGGAAAAGGTTTTCTAAAAAGTCATGCTTCAAAAGCCCAGTAGAATGTTTCCCTCCCTTTCCCATTACTGAGGATTATGATTTCCAAGGCTAACTTTGACACATTGAATACCTCTGTAACCAGAACAAAATTACTCGGTATGTATCTACAACCTCAATGTATAAAACTCTCTGTTTTTCCTTTTTGTTATATATTTTACTTGCAATTGCAATGATGTGATGCAGACATTGAAAATAACTGTGTTCATGAAGGCTTGGATATTGCTATCTGATGTTTTTTTATAATGGTGTGAGAGTAGTAGAACATATTACAGATTTCCATCTTGATGTGATGTATAGAAATCTTGTTAGAGTTTTGTTTCTTCAGCTGACTCTTGACAGGGTTGAGCAATGTACCTGGGGAAGTTTCAGTTTCATCAGAGCTTTCCTGCACTGGCCATATTTGCATAACCTTTTGAACACACTTGAATGCCGGCTGCACTTTCTACCCCACTGCCTGGAAAGGCACTATCTGTGCTGCAGGAAAAGGTCACAGGGCAGGGGACATGAGCCAGCTCTATAGCCCAGCTATACCCAGCTGTACCCTTACTTTCAGTGTAAATTGGGTGCCCGCTGAAGTCTATGCCCAGCAAACTCCTCTTGCAAGTTCTGGCAGTGTTTTGCAGATGTGAGGCAGGAAAAAAGAACCAGAGGATCCCTTTTACAAGGCTGTATGGCATAGGAATTATGGGCAAAGGAGCAACAGGTGTTCACACTGCTGCAACAGTGACATGCTTGACTCTAAGCACAGGCACAATGTCAGTTATTTGCAAATAAGTGAATAATAGGCAAAGAACATTAGTGTTGTTTATGAGCTACAGAGAAGGAGTTATTTTATGTGTGTTGTGAAATAGTTCTGCTTTATTTCAGGATTTTTTTTCTTTTCATGACATTTCATCACTTCTCATTTCCCTCAAAATTAGATTGTAAACTAAATTGTTCATTCTTTAATCCAGTCTCACAGAAAAGAAAAAAAAAAAACCACAACAAGAAAACAACCCTGCAAAATAAGTATTGCTGGTGTCTACATAATGCACAGAATTCACTGTACAGCTTATGCTTTTTAGTACATTGCTATGATGCATTGGTAGAAATAAAGACAGTAATATTGACAAAAGAACAAGATTATTGTTTAATATGTAAACAGATAAAGTCAGATATGAAGTTTTGAAAATTATTATAATTTTTTTTCAGATAAAAACGTGGGTATTTCCTTAATTTTCATCCAAAATAAGGAAAATAAAGAAGCAAAAAGCAATAGAAAATGAAACCTGAAGTACTGGCACGATGGATGTCTAGATTTTACATGAGAATAGGTTGCTAGTTTAACTAAAAAGTAATTTTTAAACTTCTATTTGCTTATCATTTTTTCTTAGTTTAGGAGACAAGCCTATCTGTATACCTTAAACCATGTCACACATTAATATGTAGTGTGACATAGATGATGCTGAAGGCTTCCAAAATATTTGAGGTTATTTTTGTTCTATAGACAGTTAATAATATTTCTTTCTTTCTTTCCCTCTGTGACAATTACAGAACTACTGAACTTTTCAGTGGCAAAAAAACCCATAAACCTTCATTATATATGAACGTGTGTAGCCATTTTGTCATGATGTTCTCAGATAGGAACATTTTTTTCCCTCATTTTAAGTTGCGAAGTTTTTCTTAGACATGCTTAATGTCAGTGCTCATATTCAGCTACTAGAAGACCAGAATAACTGCCAGCATTCACCAGAAAAATCACAGAAACACAGGCACCTGGAATATAATTTAGATTTCTCTTAATTTGCCATAATACTGTCAGAAATTTCAGAAAAAAAAAACCTTGGGAAAGTGATAACAAAAACACAGGAACATTGAGATGCAAAAAGAATAACATATATATATGTATGTATAAAATATTAAAAAAAAACCCCAACCTAATATATAGTCCATGTAAATTGTAGTCTGAGCTAACTGTGCTATTATCTGAGTTAATGAACTCTACCTTAGCTTCTTGTACACTTTAAATATAATGATACTGTAGGAATGTTAGATCCAAAAGGATGTTTCAGGAACTAAGAATGTGGATATTTAAAAAGAAATAGTAACTTTACTTTTAGCCAAGAAAACTCTCTTCTGGAGTACTCTGCTGATTAACAAAGCTGTCTGTGAGATTCATTATGCCACCACAAAATTAGGCCAGAAGAGGATAAAATGTCCATTTGGAGATCAGAAAATTTACTTTGCTGGCTAGAGGAAGGCTTGCCTTCACTGAATAAATGTATTGTGAAATATAATAGAACTCAGTTATATTCTGCAGGCATAGTGGTTTGGTTTTTTTTAACACCAATTAGTATTTAATTTTAATTGCTTACCTCTATAAATCCTTGAGAATCTGTATGAGCAGACTTATGGAAAGCTGAAAGATACTGAAGACCATACCTTCTCTAACAGACAATGCTGTTCTTATTTAGATTTATTTTTTTTAAAGTGTCATATGATAGGTCCCAAACAACTCAGAGAGTATTATGAACAGCTGTCCTCTATCCTTTTAAGCTGTTATGGCTGAGACTGATTAGACATGGGCAAAAAGTTTCTTCTATTTGTAATATGAAGCACTTGTTAGTGACCATTTTGCTCCCCTCCATCATCTACTTCTCCATCATATAAAGTCACCTGATAGGTGTTATAAACACGTCTGTTGGAAAATCCTGTAGATGAAAAACTCTTGCAGATCAAAAGGCTACTCAGTAATGAAATCTAGCAAAAGTATGATGTAGTTTGTTTTCATCCTTGCAAACTCTTTATATTGAAAACAATTCTGAAAATTCTAGGCAGTTTATTCACTGATAACTCTTAATCAGAAAAACAGTTAAAAGTAGCGACAGTCCTCTGTCAATAATATTGCTGAGGATTGTAGCTGAAATTGTATCTTGTTTTATTAGGCCTTATTTTGTGTATACCTTTATTGCCTGAGATTTTATTTTTTTTATTCAGCAAGTTTGCTTATCATAATGTATCTTGAAAAGAAGCTGGAAAGTCTAGATACTGTGTGGTTAGTAGGTTGAGAAAGGTTCTCCTCCCCCTCTACTCTGCTCTAGTGAGGCCTCATCTGGAATATTGTTTTCAGTTCTGGGCCCCTCAGTTCAAGAAGGACAGGGAACTGCTTGAAAGAGTCCAGCACAGACCCACACAGATGATTAAGGGAGTGGACCATCTCCCTTATGATGAAAGGCTGAGGGAGCTGGGTCTCTTTAGCTTGAAGCAGAGGAGACTGAGGGGTGACCTCATTAATGTTTATAAATACGTAAAGGGAGAGTGTGAGAAGGATGCAGATAGGCTCTTCTCTGTTATGTCAAATGATAGGACAAGGAGCAACGGGTCCAAGCTGGAGCATAAGAGGTTGCACAGAAACATAAGGAAAAATTTTTTCAGTGTGAGTGTGATGGAGCTCTGGAACAGGCTGGAACAGGCTGCCCAGGAGGGTTGTGGAGTCTCCTTCTCTGGAGACTTTTAAAACCCACCTGGACATGTTCCTATGTGACCTGCTCTAGGTGGTCCTTCTCTGACAGGGGGTTTGGACTAGATGATCTTTCGATGTCCCTTCCAACCCTTAACATTCTGTGATTCTGTGATCTGTGACGCAGGGTCAAATATTTCTTCAGCTATTCAAGTAATTGCCTTGACATTATTAACTTAAAAGACATCTTGATAGGGATGCAAGATTAAAAAATGTTCTTGGTCCAAAATTGTTGATTTTCCAAATATGTCCTTCTACTTCACATTCTTCCACCATGACACACTGAAACACATTGGTGCATCAAGGTTATCATAACTGATGAGCTTCCCTTCTGCAAATCAATTTCGTCACATGATGTCACATTTTTCCCTTCTAGCATGAGTTCAACATTCATACTAGAAGTCAAACTTGAAAAAAAACACAAAACAAAACACCCAGCAGAGTATACTTTAACACTAGGTTAAGCCCAAATATGGTATTTCACATATTTATTCTCATTCTCTCATGAGTTGTCAAATATCCAGACAAAGCCAAGTGTTTATCATACATGCATTAAATGAAGGTTTAAGTGAACCTTAAAAAGGATGTGAATTAATGAGACTTATTTTTTTCACATCCTCTAACCTCTAATTTAGATATTTTCTGGCATATATACACCTAGTCTAAATAAATAATAAGGAGTTGAAGAAACAAGTTTTGAGTAGAAAGTATTTGATTTGGTTTTTAATGTTGATACTTTATATTATCAGCTCCAAACTTGGCTTTGAACTCTTTGAGATAATCTGTACCACAAAAGTGACAGTATTCCTTTGACTGTTTGTTTTTAGAAGGAATCTAACCAAAACTTTTTGTTTCTTCAGATAAATTTACAATTTACAGATAAATTTACAATAAATTTACAATTACAAAACAACAATTTTTGTTGGGGGGGGGGGAAGAATTGTTTTTCTTTTAGATAAGAATGATCTGAAAGACTTGTTTCAAGAACTTTCACTGGAGCTAAAACATAATCATAAATAAAGCTTCTCCAAAAAGTATGCATAGTGGATGTCAGATCCTTATAGTCTTTTGCTCTTCAGATCTCCACCTTTTTTATTGTGCTACTTGTTAAAGTGGAAGTAACCAAACCCCAAATATCTACTTATATTGTACATCCTACTGCAGAGAGTTTTAATTTTTGCCATCAAAAGTAACAGGTGATTTGAATCAGTGGCTTGTGGTGAGAACACATTTTTAAATCCTCTTCCTTACATATGGGGCACTTTTAGATATGGAAAGACAAAAGGAACTCCAGTGTCAATGGCTATAAAGCAATAAAGTAGATAAAGATTTTTTCAGTGTCTCCATTATACCAGGTTACATTTGAGGATTTATAGCTCTGAGCAGATAATTCTCCTTGGATTCCTATGCGGCTGGCTGCACATATCTTTGTGTGAGTAAGCTAAACCACAGAGACTTTCACTGTCCATATGAACTAGATTAAGAAACAATACTGACAATCTGAGAACAGGCTGGGAAAAGAAAATGAATCAATGAATCTCTCCAGAGGCCAAGTAGGTTATAATACCAACCACTATAAACAGTACAAGTTCACCCTGATAGAATACCGGTGGAGAACCATGATGTGATAGTTTCACATACTGAATTAATAGCTAAAAGAGACACAATGCTATTGGCTCTTTTACAACATTGCATATGGAAAAACAAAAAAGGTAAGAATTATTTTGTGAATGACAAGAACTTTTTTTTCATTATTATTTTTACTGTGGAATTGACTGAAATTGTCAGATACATGAGATACTCAATCATTTCAACTGAATCCAATCAATCTTCTTGCAGAATCTGTTAAGGTATAGAAGATAAGAATAAAATAACAATAATCTGGTTCAGTACTTGTGTTCAGTACCTGAGCTATTTGCAGAAAGAAGAACCAAAAGGTATTATTTATAGCCCAGTGGACCCATGATACCTCAAGTCATCAAGAATGATATGCAACACAGATGGGCTCAAGATCAAGAGGTGGACTTGACCATGAACACTATTGCAGAGGTCATCCATGTATACAAAACATGTGCTGCAATCAAGCAGGCCAAAAAGCTACAGCCCCGGTGGTATGGAGGATGATGGCTAAAATATAAATATGGAGAGGCCTGGCAGATTGATTATATCATACCCCCACAAACCCACCAAGGAAAGCGCCGCTTGCTCACAGTGATGGAAGCAACCACTGGATGGCTGGAAACATATCCAGTGCTTCATGCCACTACCCAGAACACCATCCATGGCCTTGAAAGCAAATCTTGTGGTGACATGGTAATCCAGAAAGAACTAAGTCAGACAAGGGGACTAATTTCCAAAACAGCCTCATAGACACTTGAGCTAATGAGCACAGCATTGAGTGGGTCTATCACATCCCCTATCACGCACAAGCTTCTGGGAAAATTGTATGGTACAATGAACTATTAAAAATGACACTGAAAGCCCTAGGAGGGTGGGACCTTCAAACACTGGGTCACACATTTAGCGAAAGCCACCTCATTAGTCAACACAAGAGGATCTAAAAATCGAGCTGGCCCTGCCCAGATGTAACTCCCATGTCTTGTAGGAGATAAAGTGCCTGTAGTGCATATGAAAAATATATTAGGGAAGATGGTCTGAGTGAGTCCTGCTTCAGCCAAAAGCAAACCCATCCAAGGGATTGCTTTTGCTCAAGGGCCTGGGTGCCCCTGGTGGGTGATGAGGGAAGACGGAGAAGTCTGATGTGTACCGCAAGGGTATTTGATTTGGGGAGAGAAGAGACAGTGAATTAAATTGTATGGATTCTAATTATTAACTAGCACTGCTGGGCATGATAAAGATGGTATAGAATAAAGGGTGGATAATGTCCTGGGTTTGATTTGGGCTAATTATCACAAACAGCTGCTGGCCCAAGCAGTTGGGAGGGGCTGCAGCTGGGAGGGGCCACAGCTGGATAAATAACTGAACCAGTCCATGGGTTACTCAATACCACACTAAGTCATGCCCCCATATAAGGGGAGGGCTGGTCTGGGGTCTGTGTGTTTGTTTTCAGCATGCTTTAGTGTAGTCAGAGCATGGAAAGCTGTGTGTCAAGCACAGGTAGAGATTATTTACTTGCCTTGTTTATGATTTCATTAACGTTATCATTAGTACTGTTGTTTTCATCTCTCTTTGCGTTGTTTTATTAAACTGTTCTTATCTCAACCCACAGGCTCTCACTTTTTTCATTCCTTCTGCTTTTCTTCCCCATCCTGCAGGATGGGGTATGGAAGGGGAGGGAAGCAGTAGTTGAGCAACTGAGTGGTGTTTAGATGCTGGCAGAGGCTAAACCACAACACAGATTCATAGAATCTAGGCTGTCCAACAGTCCCTTCCATTCAACTAGACCAAATCCTAGTCTAGTTGAGAGGCATCCCTGCCCATGGTGGGGAGATTGGATTAGATGATCTCTAAGGTCCCTTCCAGCCTAAGCCATTCTGTGATAAATTGTAACTGTGACTAGGGTTAAATTAGTTAAGCCATGGTTTTAACTAGCCAAGTCTTGGATAAAAACCCACACAGAATGAAGACTACATCACCATCTCATCACAAAAGGCCTTTAAAATGGTCAAATATGATGGAACTTTTGTACATCCATGTTGACTGTTCATGATTACATTCTTGCCTTTACAGTGCTTGCAGTTCCTGTAACTAATACTCTTCATTATCCAGACTGTTCTGCTGTGTTTGACTCATTCCTTTATCTGATACCTTCTTTGTGAATTTTTGTTACAGAAAAAAAAAAAAAAGCAAGCAAACAAACAAAGCCAACAGTGCGCTATCAACTATATTGGATACTTCTCTGATTATTTTCCTTAGAAAAGGGAATAGCTATAAAATCAAAGAATGCCTTTGGTTGGAAGAGACCTTCAAGATCATCCTGTCCAACTTGCAACCCAACACTGCAACCTCACCACTAAACCATGTCCCTAAGCTCCGGGTCCACATGCCATTTAAATACCTCCAGGGATGTTGACTCCACCACTGCCTTGGGCAGATTATTACAATGTTTGATAACCCTTTCAGTGAAGAAATGTTTCCTAATATCCAGCCTAAACCTTCCCTGGTGCAGCTTGCATCCATTCCCTCTGGTCCTGTCGCACATCACCAGGGAGAAGAGGTTGTCCCCCTCTTCATTTCAACCTCCTTTCAGGTAGCTGTAGAGAGCAATACGGTCTCCCCTCATCCTCCACTTCTTCAGACTAAACAAGCCCAGCTCCCTCAGCTAGTCCTCACAGGACTTGTACTCTAGACCCTTCATGAGCCTCATTGCCCTTTTCTGGACACACTCCAGCACTTCTATGTCCTTATGGTGAGGGGCCCAGAACTGAACACAATGTTCAAGGTGTGGCCTCACCAGTGTCAAGTTCAGAGGGATGATCACCTTCCTATTCCTGCTGCCCACAGTGCTTATAATACAAGCCAGGATGCCGTATTTTCTCCCTACATAACCTTGCAACAACCTTGTACACTTCCCGAGTTGCCTGCCCCTTCTTCCATAGCCAGTTGACTTTCCTTTTCTTCCTGAGTTCTGCCCAAAGCTCTCTGTTTATCCAGGCCGGTCTTCTACTACACCAGCTCATTTTACAGTACACAGGGACATCTAGTTCCTGTGCCTTGAGGATTTCCCTCTTGAGGAATGTCCAACCTTCCTGGACTCCTTTGTCCTTAAGGGCTACCTCCCAAAGGAAGCCATTGACCAATCTCCTAAACAGGTCAAATTCTGCCTTCTGGAAGTCCAAGGAAGTAGTTCTATATAGGAAAGTAGTTCTAAATAGGTAGTTCTAAATAGGAATGATTATCCTGCTTATGTTACTTTTCTGTATTGTATATATTCCTGATCAGTCTTGGTGAAATTACATTTTGTATGGGCACACTGTTATGCACAGAATTTTATATTATTATCAGTCTGGAATATTTTTTTCTCATAAAGGGAAAATAGTCTTCCATATATTAATGTTAACATCACTTTTTCCTTTGCTTACTCATGCCATTATGCTTCATCAAAACCTCCTATACTATGCTAAATGGTGCCTTCTACTTTATTCTTTCACCTTAAAAATAAATGCTAAGTATCATTTGGCACTTTTTGTGTTTAAAGAAAAAATACTTGTGAATTTGCTACATACTCTCAGAATTCCTTTTTCTGACGTGTTACGAAAATGGTAGGTTACTAAATAAAAAATGCATTTCTCTTCTGATGAAACAGTATTACAACAGAGCATAGCAGAAAAATATTCTTAGGTTTATAAAATTTCTATCTAGAATAATAGTACAAAACACACCATGCTGCTTATTAAAATATATACTGTTGCTAAAAAAAAATTGCATAGGCAGAATCAGAATAAATTCACTCTTCTATGAATCTCTTACAATATATATGCAATGTTTTCAAAATTATCGTATACAAAAATGACACTGAAATTCTGCAGCTTTGTGGAAAGAACAGAAAACATATAAACCCCCGTAAAAAAAAAAAAAAAAAAAAAAAAAAAATTGGAATTAGTAATGATTTAACAATGCATAACTTACAAACCAGAAGTCTAAGATGAGCTTGGCTTATGACATGAATTACTCTGTTGTTAGGGACAAATGAATTACAAAGAACTAAACAGAGCAATAGAGCCACAGAAATACCACAGAATATCACAGTCAGAATATAGTGAAATAGCAGATAAAACTTAAAATTAAGTGTTTTGAACTTTGCTATATGATTAAGTAATTGTCAAACACAAAACATATAAGGAACAATTGATTATAGGAAACAATCACAAACATGATGAAAAGGAAAGCAATAAGAATAACTAGATAAGTAAACAAACTGGAATGATTAATGAAAAATCAGTCTCATAATATATTCCGTATAGATCACAAAAGACTGACGTGAAAATGCAAAAGATTATACTGAAAGGGTTTGCTAGTTAAGATAGTCAGAAGTGCAAATAAAGGCTGAAAATATCAAGACATAGCATAAAGGCGGAAGAATAACAGACATTGTGGTTTAACCCTGACTAACACCTAACCACCACACAGCCCCTCTCTCACTCTCTCACAGCAGAGGGAGAAAATCAGAAGGGTAAATGTGAGAAAACTCATAGATACAGATAAAGACAGTTTAACAGGTAAAACTTAAATATGCCTGCATAAGCAGAGGAAGGAATCACAGCTTCTCATCAACAGGCAGATAGATGACATGGGCCGTGCCAGTAAAGTGTTTGGGCATAGGTAACTAAAGGCTTAAACGGGCTGCAGGCCATGGCTGGAAACAGCATGTGGTCCATCCTTTCAAATCTAATATAGCAATATCATCATGCCAAGGGACATTCTTGGCCACTACTTGATTTCTTTGTATAGATGCAGCATACTTGTTCTGGGATTCCCTCTCTGCCTAAACTCCTGAGTAAGATTCTAAAGCACAGCAACAATTGCTATTTTTTTGTGGCATATATACGTATTTAGGGTCCTGGGCAGACTACTCTAGGTGACTCAGCATGTATGAGGAGAAGGCAAGATGACATCAAGACGTCCTTTCTACTTTAACCATCCTGTGTTTCTTAGATTTTGTGATGCAATTTATACCAAGATATACTGGTGCATGTAAGAAACAGTATATTTCTTTATACAGTTTCAGAAGCAGAAGTATTGTTATCATGATAACAGTGAAAAGAGGGGGGAAAAAAAAGTAAATCTCAGAATGGTAGGGATTGGAAGGGACTTCTGGAGGTCATCTAGTCTAACCTCCCTGCCCAAGAAGGTTTACAGAAAGCAGGTTGCACAGGAACAAATCCTAGTGGGTTTTGCAAGTCTCCAGAGAAGACTCCACAATCTCTCTAGGCAGCTTGTTCCAGTGCTCCATCACCTCCAAAGTAAGGAAGCTTTTCCTTATGTTGAGGTGGAACCTCCTGTACTCCAGCTTGTGCCCATTGACCTTTGTCCTACCACTGGGCACCATTGAAAAGAGACTGGCCCCATCCTCTTCTTTTCTTTCTTTCTTTCTTTCTTTCTTTCTTTCTTTCTTTCTTTCTTTCTTTCTTTCTTTCTTTCTTTCTTT
>WTSP01002253.1:47771-100812 GCA_025331215.1 Actenoides lindsayi
TCTTTGTGTTGTATGTTTTGTTTTTTGTTTTTTTTTTTTTTTTTTTTTGTTTTTTTTGTTTGTTTGTGGGTGTGGTGGCTGGGGGGGGGGATTATTTTTTTCAATGACTTATGGCCTGGGGCATGAAATGACATTTTAAACATTGCGTAGCATGGGATTCTAGGTTTGGGGACCAAATCATGTCTGTCGGCTCTTAGGTGCAGCCAGAATCTTTTTTTCCTATTGCACGATAGTGGTATCAGCTTTCTGAAAGATATATCCACCTTAATTCTGTCAGCCTTGAGGACAAAAATTATGTGTGGGCCATTTGCTGGATGACTGCACCAAAATATTTTGAAGTTAAAATGAATACAAGAATCTAAATGAAAGTGCTTGTTATCTTAGTTACTAGATAATCTTATACTATGAGATCCATGAAAAAGTTTATGATAGTTCATTAAAAACTCGAGTGAGAATTCATACTGGTTTTGATTAGTACTAGTTTCCTCTAAGGGATATACTGTATTGCACCTGATTTTTTATGAAAGCTTATAAATAGGATAACAAATCTCTAAATGTTTTTTGAACTAGGAGGAAGATCTGAACCTAATGCAATGTCAAAGTTCTTTTGAATTCAAGAGGAGATTTACCACAGTTTTATTATGAAGGACTTTTAGAAAAGTATGAAACTTTAGAGATATTTGGCTTCATTGTGAACATTTCACACTTCTCTAGCTATTGTGTTGTTAAGGTCAGTGCTTGCCAGCATCAACAGAACAAGCTTGTGCTGTCAGTTACTTCTCACTGAAAGCTGCAGGGGACAGGTTTGACTGTCTATACAATTTTGAAGTCCGATCTTCTGGTGTCTTCACCCCCAATAAAAACAGTTCCACCAGCTTCAGAAGATGCAAATCAATGGACTACATAAGCAGGGACAGCAGAATGTGTCTTTAAAAAGTGGGTGCTCCAAAACTGAACACACATTAAAAAAAGTCTGCTTAACTTAAACCAAACAACCTAAGGGGCCTGGCTATACTCACATTTTTACAATGCATGCAAAAACAAGATAGGAAGAAGTTGCTTGCTTTAGCTACTTAAAAAAAAAAGATCAAAATTCCAATTCTTCTATCCCAAAAGCACAGCAACATTTTTTCTCTATATTGATTACCAGTCCTCTTCAGTTGAAACATTCCTGACTAAGATCAAAATCTCTTTGAAAAGATGACTTTAAACTGATGGAGTACCAGCACCACTGTTCTATGTTATCAGACGGGTGTTTTTGGAAAATGAAAGTAAATCAATATTAATAATATAAACCAGAAATTCATTGATTTTGCCATTAAAATATGTAATGGTGAAAGAGCCCCTATCTAATGATTTCTGTTAAAGTCTGTAAGTAACATATTAATTAAAATGGATACATGAAACTGTTTGAAGACATTTGTAAGTCTTACTTGGGTCAACTAATTTTTAAAAGCAAAAGTCCTACCATTAATAAAGTGGAGAAGGATCATAGCAGTTAAGCAATAAGGATGAAAGTCATATGAAAGGATGATTATGAGAAATCTGAAAAAAGAATCTGCAGTCTCCATTATTCTCTGTCTCCTACAGGCTAAAAAGTTAACTTGTACTGACTGGCAAAAGAGGCGATAAAAACTGATAATTCTTTAAATGACACTAATTCCAGGATGTATGCAAAGACTCACCAATGCCTTAGCATCTATCAATATATTAAATAACTCAAGATAGCAGATTAATATCGTGTAACCATCTTCAGAAATTCTAAACCATCCATTCCAACATCCTTACTATCATTGATTATGAACCATTGAATCAGTACTTTATGTTCATTTCCTTTCATTGGCTTTATTTTACACTGGGGAATATTTGCATTTGTATTTCATTCCTGCTTCAAGTCAAACACACTTTAAAATTCATACCTGCCTTAATGCTATAGTAACTTTGGTAGCTTGTTATTGTCTTTGACAACTATGTTCATTCCCTCCTCCACTCAACAGCGGAGAATAAAAAAGAAAGGGAAAAAAAATTAAAAAGGAAAACAAGGAACTAAAAGCCTGGAGATCTGGTAGCAAAACAACATAGGAATAGTTATTTGGAAGATTTGGAAATTAACAGCTAATGTATGCCAATAAACTTCTAGTAATAATTAAAAAAAAAGTTAACAAAAGCACCACCAACAAAATGAGCTAGAAAGCACATTACAGCAATCAGTAAATCATTTTGAAAAAGAATCAAAATCACTACACAGAATTGAAAACCACTAAGTCAGTCCTTATTGTCGAGCCTAATGTGATCCAATGTACTATAGTGAGGGAATGGGAAGGAAGTGTCTACACCACATGTTGAATTAAAGGGAATCAACCAGCCATTTACTTTCATTTATTTAGTAACCTTCATGATGAGATCATCAAATATATTATCTCCTCAGGAATCATAGAAGGATACTACCTCGCTCTCTTTTTTTCTAGCCCATCTTTTCCAGTCTGATTTTTCTGTTAGATTATTTGAATTGTTAACTGCATGGACATTTTAGGGGGAGGGTTGTTTCTGCTCTATTCCAGGCGAAGAATACACAAAGATATTCTAGAAGATTAATTTTAAGTCACTATGAAGGATTCACTACTGGATCTCTGAAGATTATCATGTTTGTAAATAGTTGTGCTCACAAGAGACTATGGTAACCAAGACCAATAGGAAGTAATTTTACTACAAGGAGTAAATAAAAGGATTTCCTTCCTGGGGTTTCCTTCACCTACTTTGAATCTGCAGGAGTTCTTGTGCTTTTGAAAACTTGCCATTTTTTCCCCAAAGGTGGCAGTTGGTCTAATAGTAGATACTATCCCACTTTGCAAATCTTGACTCAATTATTTCAGAATATTGTGGCAGGGTGATCACTACTTTAAGAGTTTCCCTGCTTGGGTGTGTCCACAGTGCAAAATTATATTTGCACTTTATGCTACCTCTAATACTCATACTCCCACATAGTTTAAGAAGATCTATGTATTGAAATATGAAAGAGATATCACAGGGAAGGGATTTTTATTGAACAGATGTGGGTAAATTGTCTCTTTTCATCGGGGTAAAGTGGTTAAGTGGTTGTATGTGTCCTGTTCTGTACCTGCTTCCACGCTAACAGCCACAAAGCCTCGAAGTTAAAATGAAATAAAGTCAAAACCAGTTAAAAATGCATGATAACATTGTTGAAACACAAACAATTTGTAGAGGAAGGGAGCTACAGGTTAAGATCTTTGTTGCTTCTTGGAATAATTTCAGAGACTTATTTTTCTCTTTTAAATAGCTTCTCCACAATTGCTTGTAATTTTCTCTTGGTAGTGCTGGCAATTGCATACCTCAATAGAGTTGAATTTTGAAAAATAAACTGTTCATATAAATTTCAATCTTGTATCAAGCAAGGTCAATTTTTTTATATATATTTATTTTTTTAAAAGTAGAAAACTACCAATTAGCAATAGCTGAATTATTCATAACGCATTAATTATCTAAACTAGTATATTATTTTATTCTGTTCCAGATTGTCTGGTGAAGAATTTGAGCTCCTGTGAATTTATTCATTGTTTTCATTAGATCTGTGAACAGTTTATGTACTGAACTTCAGTACAAAGAGTGAGTTGCTGACAATTTACTTTGACTATTCACAGTTTGTAGAGCATAACTGTTAGCTAAATCATGTGGTTTTGTTTCTGCTTTCTAAACAGATGAATATTTTTTAAATGTGAAAATAACAAATAATACTTAGGCGGTAACAAATTAGAAATAATGAATACTCTTTAGGTGATTTCTGATTTCCTTCTTCCTCCCATATTGAAGCAACAAAAGCTGTTTGAGTAAATGTTCACAAATACCAAAATTAAAGGGCATAGGCACACAGGAAGAATGGCTTTTCAATTGGTTACTTAAAAGTCTTCCATTAGGTGTCAGCCACTTACATTTCCAAACATTATATCCCACAATAATGAATAAAAGACTTCCTAATAAAAGGAAAGCTTTTTAGAATGAATATTATGAGTACCTACTCAAGACTAAGGTTAATTTTGTGCCTTGCATGAGCACTTTGGCTTGCAGATACAGAGCTTGATTTAGGAAAGGGTCACACTCCTCAGACATGAAATATCCATCTGTTGTGTGAACAGTCATACTTGAGAGTGAATGAAATTTCTCTGACCAGATCAGAAGCAAGTAACTGAGTATTTTGTGATACCTGATCTTTCCTTCAGCTGTGGAAACGTATTAAAGCAGCTCTACTTAAAATACATTTGTCAGAATGCTAATTGGAAAAATGACTTCATTGTGTGAGTCATACAGTCACCTCTGTGGACCTCATTAGACTTAAATGAGCAGACTGAAGGCCAGAGCAATCATTCTGAGCACAGCCATATGTTGGTGAAGAAGCTCTCTCAGAAACAGGCTTGTGGCCAACTTTGGGTACTTAAAAATGACTAGATGGAAGATGGAAGTCTTGGTGGCAGGAAATACACTGGAAACACTCACATATGTAGTGTGCTATCTTTCACAACAAAGGACAATTTTAAAACAAGTCTTATTTTAAAACAGTAGATTCACTAGCTGGTACATTTTTAAATGGCTTGAAATGTTTTCAGTTAGGACAGGTGGCAGTAGACCATGTTTCCATGTAGTTGTGAGGCTCTTTGCATGACAGGACATAATACTGACTGGAAGCCAAACAAAACTTTGCTGTGCGATGAAGTCATTCCAGCCTGACCTCAAATCTTAGCAGTGACAATCAAAATAAATTACTGGTTGAGACTGTGATTTTCCTTGAGAAGATAAACTATATTCATGGAGCTGCTGCTTACCTACATTTGAGAACTAGGTAGATCTGGATGAGGGCTTTAGCAGAAAATGAGAACAACTATGTCTCCTCCAGCAGCTAAAAGGTAATACCCAGCAGTGGAACTAGTACAAAAAAAAGACATATTCTACTGCTTCATTTAACTTTTTTAACCTGAAAGATTCTGCTAATAGGACAGCCAGATTCAGAAGGGCTGAGGAAAATATCATTTTAAGACCTCTCATAGTAAACAGATCTTGATACTACAAGCTAAATGGAACCAACATGTTAGTGATCTCTGATATCATTGAAAATGAACATAAATTTGGAATGAGGCTTAGGGTGACAAACAGAACATTAAATTCCATATACTTTTTCAGAGGAGTAAAAAGTTAATAATATAGTAATGAAGCTTTATGGAATAACATCACTCTAACCCAAACTATTGAGATACTTTATAAATACAGACATGTTTTAACTCAAATATATCTGTTTTGAAGCTATAGATTAAGGTACTTATGTGGTTGCAAAAACCGCAACAGTCTGACCTTTATGAATTTTATGTCAACTACTCATATATGTTTGAACTTCAGAAAAGCACACATTTTGCTTCATTTTCTGTTGCTGTGCACACAGTCCTTCTCTCTGACCTTGAGATAAACAAGAATGAAGAAAACATTTTCAAAACCCAACAGCTCACTACAAATAAGTGGAAATAAAATAGGAGGCTTTTTAAAACCTACATTGTTACTACAATGTTTAAACTATCAGGAGAGCTTCAGAAGGCTATTTTAGGTAGAGACACCAACAAGAAGACTAAAGATCTTAACGTTCCCATTATCACTTGAGAGACAGAGTTGTTCCTACTCAACTCTGCCTTCCTGCATGATGAAAAACAAACCTGAAATACGGTCATGAAGTATCAACTCCCAAAAAACTTTGCTCATGCGAGTTACATTCTTCAAACAGTCATGTTTTCATTATGCTTCTCAGTGTCATAATTGGTAACATACAGGTGAAAAACATTCCACAAAAATGGCCATAAATTCCTGATTTCTCATATAAAAAGCAATCAAGTCACAACAAGTTGGTATCAAATCAAGAGGATAAAAATTTAGAGGCAGAAAATCTGCCCTTAAATCACAGAACAACACCAACAAAAAAAACCCAACCCACCCAAACAACTTTTTGAACATACACAGTAACCTAGGTATCTGCAATAAAACACCTACAGTTTAGAGATTCCTGCTCCAATTTCATGAAAAGACTTGGGATTCATTGGACTTACCTAGTCTTTATTTTTACTAAATAATTTCAATTCATAAATGATAAGAATCTATCAATTTACACATCACTTTTAAGGATACTTCCTAAACTACTTCGCTATTTCTACAGCTGGCTGTGGATTTATGTGCTCCTATGTCATTAATATGACTAATCATTATTACCCAGGCTAGTACACCATTCTAGTCTTCTTCAACTGTAAAGAAGTTTCACAACTGAACTATCAAGCCAAAAAGTTGCCTGAAAAATTCTTTCTTCCTTTCTTTGAAGTCCCTTTGCACTTAAAGGTGCTGCCTACAGAATAAAATCTGGCATGCACAGCTACTTTCATCCTCTGTTTCCAACTTTGTGCTTTTTATAGAAAGCCAACCAAGGGATGAACAGCACTGACGTTTATGTGAACCAGTTATTCTCTGCATCAGCCCTACAATGTTATGGTGGCATTGCTCACTAACCACAATCTATGTAATCCCTGTGGATAACCAAATTCTTTGCCATGGGTGTACTAACAAATTCCTTGTTTCATCCTCCCAGTGTCTAACTTCATGTCCATCCTTTAATTAACTCCTGCAGCAACGTTGCCTTCTTTGAAAATACTAAACTACCTGCCAGTTGTTGAGTGCTATCATATTACAAATGCATTTTTCGAGTCACATTTTTGTTATTGTCTACACATCATTTATCACTGATATTGTTTGTAGTTTATTCAGTTCCATAAAATGGAACTGTGGCTTGAACATTTTAAAACACAGATTCAAGCACATTCAATGTTTTGTTCAGTTATACTGACAATATTTCCTCCGATGACAATAATGCATTCCAACTGTTTTTTCATGAAGCCATCTTTCTCAGGTTTTTTTTTTTTTGTCATCCTCTTGGCAAGAAATATCCACAATGATGACTCTTTCCCTAACCTTTCACTCTCGGACAGGATAAATAGCAACATCAACCACATGGTTCTCTGAGGTATAGTTTAAGATTATTTGTTCCCCAAGACTTTGTAACAGATAACAGTGCAGAAGGTACTTTGCAGTTTACTGGTACTGTTAGAAGAAGGTAGGGAGAATGTAGTCCTTTTGCTACAAACATCCAAACCTCTGATCAGTGCACTGCATGCATATTTCCAGTTGGCCATACTACCAACACTGCACTCCTAGCATTGTTCAAAGCTCTTGAACTACACAAAAACTTCTGTTCCATGGAGCAATAACATTGCCCACACAGTGGATCAACTGTTAAGAGACTAGCCTTTACAAATATTTGGGCAAGAATTATGCTGCATCAGACACAGAAAACAATACACATACACAAGAATAAACTCCTGTCTCTGATTTGAGGTTTTCTTCGGCCTGTTTCTACCAAATTTAAACAAACAAGGAAATGAGATGTGAGGAGCTAAAAAGTCATGCACCATTAAGAAAATTAAATAGTTCTTTCAGAAATGCTAATTTTTCATATAGCATATGCTGTGGGTTTAATTCATTATTAGTTATGCTGTCAAACTGACTGAAAATATATCATTATACCTTAATAACCCTATTGTAAGTGCAAAGCACATACTTAACTGAGGACCCACAAGTAATGCTTCCATAGCACAATAGAGACAAAGCCTACAGAATTAATGTGTATTTCAAGTATTCATAAAATTTCAAAATATGTGCAAATTAAGAATTGCTAAAATACAGTTCTAATAAACAAGAACTTAAACCTTTTCAAAGTTTTACAGATCATACCATATGCTAAATAAAGTTCCTCTGCATAACCTTGGCCACATGATTTCAAGTTTAATACAGTTATTTTTCCCCACTCAATATCTAGTTTTAGTCTGGTAGTCCAGCTTCACAAATTGTGAAATTCATGATGCAGCCACTGCACATAGATACTACAGCTAGTATGATGTACATTTTCCCATCATCTGCCTATCTGTTACTTACAGAAGAGTCATACAGCACATGTGCAAATTAATCTACGGGAGATAAACTCATTCCCTTAGTTCCCCCACTTTACCATATGGAAATAAAGATCTTCAGTACTGAAAGCTTCCTAGCCCTAGGGCTTACAGAGTATTGCCACATGACATATGTTTCTGCATGTGTTGTTCAACTGTTGAGTTGGATTAACTTTTAATAAAGCTTAATTGCATAATAATAATGATATTTATATATCAATATAGATTTCAAAGTCTTGGAAATACTTGCTGTAGTTACTAAATAGTGTTTTGCAACATTTCCTTTCTCTTTTTTATTGTTTCCACATGACAGAACACCAAATCCATATCCGCTTTCCTTAGCTAATGTCAGCTGGTGTACGTCCTGGCCTGTGGTGGAGGCGGTTTGGTCCCGTTCCCTAACTGGCTGCTAAGACCTGCTCCTTGCAAGCTCCATTCCCCACAAGGCACTTGCTCACCAGGGCTGCCGTGCCCCTCCTGAGAGCTGCAGTGCCGATGGCTGATGGCCAGCTCTGCACACACCTTCTACTCTCCCTTCGGCCACCCACTCAAGCCCGGCCCCAGTAATCAGCATCCTGCCCGCTGGCCCTCGCCCCCCCCCCCAGCAGAAGCTGTTGGTATTTATTTGGCAGAGCAAGGCTTCGTGAGCTTTGTGGCTCGGAAGCTATTGCGCAGGGCTCCGAGCTGGCCTTATCAGGCTGTGAAATTCCACTGAAACCAAGGGGATTTCTTCTGCTGAGTGGGAAGCATTGCAGAAGGGCTGTCAGGATTGAGGTCTTACATACTACACATGAATGGAAGAAGGAAAATGGAAATCTTTTGAATGAGCCCGTTTGCTTTGTAATACAAAACCACATAATGAAAGCACTTTCATATAATTGTAATTTTCTAATGTTTTATACTTTAGTCTTATTTTTCATAGCAGTTTCTCTGATTTATCCATTTTGATTTTTTATTATTTTTTTGTTGTTGTTTTTGCCTGTTTATTATTGGCATATATTTTTAGTATTTTCCCGCTGGATTTTTATTTTTTTTTAAATTGACAAGATTTCATCTCTGTTTGTTAAAGAGAACCAGCTGTTTTCTTCAGAGATAATTTTCTGAAGCTGTTGTGTGCCATAATTACACTGCAATTACACAGCAATATCCATAAAAGTAGATGAGGATTCTATGTGTCCTTCTGACTCATTAGAAGTTGCAAAAATGATGGATGCAGTCTTTACTAGCTTGACTATTGCCCTCTGTTGGCAAACCCAAGTCCTGTCATATTGAGAAAGAACTAAATCAAAGAATAAGAGAAAACCTTTGAAAGAAGGTGAAGTTCAGCTTTGGTAATGGGAACAGTGAAATAATATTAAAGGTGGAAAATATTTTCTACATGCATTTTATGGAGAAGTCTTTGAGTGCTTTAGCTAATGTTTGCAATAAATCAATATTATATACATTTTGCATTCCATTTTCTGATAAATTCTTTTTTCATATAGACAAATTACTTGAGCAATTATTCTCTTTTCAGTTCAGTCTCACATTCATGTAAACTCCTTATTAAAAACTTCACATATTGTGTTCTTTTTAAAGATACACGCAGACTGCATTCAGTTTTATTTTGTTCAGTTCTGACCTGAATTACTTGAAAAAAGTCAAAATATGCTCATATGGCTTTAGAATACCTTAGATCTTCCTGTTCTAACTGTGGAAATGAATAAAATCAGAGAGGTTCTCTCTTCTCTCAGATCAAAGCAGACCAAACCCAATTCCTTCTGAATCAACAAACTAAAAATAATTCCATTCCAGAATCAGTTCTCAAATATTTGAGATGACAGAAGAGAGTAATTTCAGTGGGGAGGGAGGTAGGGTTTGGAGGGGTGAGTTGTTAGGGTTTTTTTCATTAAATATTCACTCAGATGAGGTATTTAGTTTTCTTGGTTCATTTTCTGGTTAGGGTTTAGAGGGTTGTTTTCTAAAGATCCTTCATGATGAGCCTGAGCCAAGCCTGAGAGGCAGCAAGGCTACTTGCACTGGCTTTCAATGGACTCATTCAATCTCGTCAGAACAGTGACTAAACCATCCCTGATCCTGATTCTCAAAAGGATTATGGATGGGGCAGAATTTCAGAAAACAAATGAGTTTCCTTAAGACTCAGAAAATTTTACTGTAAATTGCAAGTCAGGAGAGACCTACCAGCACATCAGTTTCTCCCACGTTCTTTCAATTGCAACTAGAGCTGGATCCTGATACGGTGTCAAAACATTTACTGTGGCATGGGTGGCAGGGAGTATTCTGGGTTTGTAGCCAGCTAGTCAACCAAAGCATACAAGGTCATTATTAGTCCTCTAGTGACTTTCAGTAAATAGACTCTGTTTAAACAGCAATATTAAGCAAAACTCAGTTTAGAGAGTCTATTCTGAATAAACAATGGCATTGGGAAAAGAATCTATTTTATTTACAGTTGTATTTCCAGTCGTCATACCATCTATAATGTGTCTTTAGGTTGCAGAATTTTTAGATGCTCAGAAGTAAAGTGCTTCCTTTAACTACAGGCAAAGACTGGCTTTTGTTGAGGCTAACACAAGCACAGGAATAAATTTTCTCATGCTCACATTTTTTCAGTATTGATAGCTAAGGCAACATGGGTGAAGCTTCATAGGTCATTTCTTGTTTAGCATCACCAAGTTAACCTGAAATCATGCCATTGGGTCTCTTCACTCCCTTTTCAGCAACAATCCATTAATATTTCCATTATTTTTTTCCCATGAAATTAGAGTTGCACACTAAGCCACAGTGAATGTAGTAAAAAAACCGACACCAAGAAAAATACAAATGTGGAAAGACACCATATTTGTAAAATGAGGAACTAGTTGTCTTTGCCTGCTGTAAATGCACTATCAATTTTCTATTTGTGTAGTTCTTCAAACTACAAGACCACTGCATAATTGCAGGACTTTTGGCTTTTCTTCCATCTAGTGACTGCTGACTGAACTGTGCTGGCTAGTTTTCAGTACAAGGCTTGACAATAGTTCTGCAATCATTCTGCACAGCTCATACCAATGATGATGATACCTGATTAAGTGTATTGTTGGAGTCACAGCTTTTAATCTGCTGGTCTTGTAGAGACACCACTTTGGATGCCGAGTGTAAATTTTCTGGTGTTTCTTTGCATTATGACTCTACAATCACTTTTCACTCAATATTTGGGGAATATTCATTTTAACGTAATTATTTGCAGCAATAAAATAATAATAATAAAAAATCACCTGTGCTTTTTAAAAGTAATTTTAAAACATTTAAGAATTTTACCAAATCTCTAGTAGAGAAACACTGTCATTTATCTTTGCAAACTCTGTTTGAATGCTTTTGCTAAAAAAAATGTCCTTAAAACATCAATAAATAGGAAATCAGAATTCAGCTACCAAAGTGGAGATACATTTTAAAATACTGCAGAGAGTATGAGCACAAAAACCAAACACAAAAAAAATAAAAATCATATTTGTGCATATGTAACTAAGCCAAAATATGCAGTAGCTTGTCCTGCTTTGGGTGAGAACAGAACTAATTCTGTTCTGTAATTTCACTTTTCAGCTCAGTTCTTCTAACTAACTGCACTTTCTGAAGTTATCAGCCTGTTCTCACAGACAATGTCTGCTTCTAGCAGTGATAACAGCCCATGTTTAGAGTTACTGCCAAGGATTGGTGTGCAGACCAAGGCCACTGCTGGATCTTGTGTACCACATTGGGGGGTTAAGAAAAGTGAAAGGCTGCACCTGCAGGGAGGAGGGGACAGGACAGGTGACCCTAAACTGACCAACGAGGGATTCCAGCCCATATATGTCATATTTGGTATAGAGCTGAGGGAGCCAAAGGGTCTCTGGGCTCTCCTCCCCTCTTGGACTGCTTTGCCAGCTTTGCTTGGCTTAGCTCGGGTCTTCTTTCGGTTCCTTCCTCAGAGCACACAAGGAGGACTCTGTCCATTCTGCTTTCAATCCCAATCTGTGTGTTCCTGAACCCGGTACCAGAATCCGGCTCCTGAACACAGCTCCCATCTGCTGCAGAGCCCAGTCTGGGACTCCCCCACTGCCTGCTCAACATCAGTGGTGACAGTGATACAATTACCATCAGAGGGGTTGGGTTCAATACTGGTTTTGGATATATTTGTATATATTCAATTTTTATTATTATTCATTTCCTTTTAATTAATGCTGTTCTAGTTTCCTTTTCTAATTGCTTAGTCTCTCTCCCTTATTCCCTTTCTCTTCCCCTTTGGAGAGGGAAGAGGGTTAACAGAGAGCATGTGTTATAGGTCTAAGGGGCAACCCTGACCCTAAAATGTGACAGTTGTGAGTCCAGAGAGTAAAAGAGTTGTCAGCACAAGAAGCGGATCAAATGTAGATTGAATATTTATAATTGCAGATATGGAGTAGTTCTATTCGCAACTGCTGTAAACATTTCAGCTTTGAAAGTTTGTCTTTAAAGCATTGCTCATTTTGAACCATCTCAGGTAAAATTAGCTATAGCTAAAGTTATGACTGCAAAAAATGCAGTCAAAATTCAGCTCATGCTAGACTCTCTATATCCAGGGTAGAATTTTTGCAGTAGTCGGATTTTTTTCATTATTTTAGGTTCTTTGATCTGTGCACATATAATTTCTAAACCTTAAGTATATGTGATGAAATTAAACAACATTTGATGTGATTTTATTCTCAGTTCTTTGACTTGCTTTTTGTTATAGACAAAATATGTAGCTGCATAGGTAGTTACCTCTATTAGCTACAGCTAATATTTTATATTTAGATAAATGTCTTTTTCCTTCATATCATCACAGATACTTCATAGGATCTCATCAAGGTGTTGATGCAAAGCCTATTGTGTGGCTCATTATATGTTTTTCTTAATGAGACATATCCACTTTGAAGACTAAATTAGATTATCATCGGACTAACACCATCTACAAAACATTGTAAAAAGGTTAAACTCTCCTAGCTGCGGTTTCTGGATATTTATATGGAATTACAAATGTTCCTGTTAGAAGGTTATCCTTGTACTCATAGATTAAGGCCACTGCATGAATAATCTTTTGCAAATCAATATTAATTAAAAATTATTATGATCAGAGAACTAAACAAAGGGCCTGTGCTACTAAAGAAAGGGTATGCCCCAGTGACAGATCACTGTTAAAAACTCTCATGCCATTGGGTGATATTTGCCATATGTCCAATGATTGATAGTAAGATTTAATGAGTTCTTACAAGCAATTAAATAATCAAGGGTTCCTGCTGTTACATGGCATAGCTTGATAGAACAGTGACAAATGAGAGAATATCTGCAACCTAATCAAAGGGACATATTTCCTTGGGAACAAAATAATATTATCCACCAGTGCAATCAAAGGACAAAAGAACACAGAGAGGACGCAACAGAATGAGATAAATTTTGTGCTCTTTTCATTATTCTGGCCATACAGTTTCCATTTATTGGATCCTATTAAATCAGAAAGAAAATTAGGCTACTTAAATATGTTTCATTTGTCATATACTGTTAGCTAGTGGGTACATATCCATATCCAGTTGCCTTAGGTCTCCTTTCCCTATGAAAGGCTACCTTAAGTTATGTTTTCTGTATTCTTACTTGGTATTTATTTCTGTTATGATTATTGAAGTCTTGTTTATAGCTTTGAGGTTTTTTCTGCCTCAACTAAAGGGGTATAGTAAGTCTTTGCACTATGCCAAATTTGTCAAACAACTTTGATTAATGAATTATTTGGAACATAAGTTCTTATGTTCTCTTAGAATTATTTGAAAATAATTGTTCATAATAAAAAACAGGAAGTCAACTGAATTAATTTTGGAATTGCTTAGAATCAGATCATATATACATTTTAATTTGCAAGAGTTACTATGCAGATTTACAGTCTGTACCTTAGTGAATTTGCAGGCCCTTATACATAGTGCAGTAGAAGTGTTTTATCCTAAACTGTATCCTAGTGTGGGAACACACTTGATTTTCTTCATTACTTTTTGTGACCAAAAAAACTTCAGAGTGACCTTTAGAAGACATTCAGAGAACTTAGGATTTCACTGACTGTAGACTGAAAATCACTAACAGACAGATTTATTTCCCCATTTTTAAGTTAAAATTGATTACAAGTAATGGGTATAGATACATACAGGTAGCAGTTTATAGATCAGCTTATTCCTACTTTTTAAAAAATATTTTACCTTTGTGATTACTGAGAGAGAAAGAATAAATGGTCTGCCTGGGTCCTTGATTAATCAGTCTTTAAAAGCCAAAACTTGAAACAGCCAAGGTGTCCCATTCAAATGAAAGTGTAAACCTCTGCCCAAAAAAATGTTAATAAAACTGCCTTTGACTTTAATGTCATTTTTCCTTTGATTACAAGTAAAGCCCATGCTTCAGTATTTTTTCAACTGTCAAATAATGTCATGTTTACATTAGCTCCACTGTTGATATGGCACAGCATAATATTTTTAGGAGACATTTGTTTGTGAGTAGAAGCTCAAAGTTTTCTGTCAAATGGGAGTAAAAATATTCCAATACTAGGAACTGCTTTATAGCTAAAATTTTCATCAGAAAATTTAAACATCACACTGTAGTTCTTCAGAACTATATTTCAATTAGCTAGCTGTATGTGTAGGATGAAAGTTGCAGAAATGCAGTAGACAACCAACAAAATAAAGTGCCCTTACTAATCAGTATATTCAGATATTTAACATGTGATCTATCTTTAGACTGTGTAACACCTGACCTTTCTAAATATAAACTGAAGGCTGAGGTCTTTTCTAGTTCTGCCTTTGTTGTTGCCATTTGGGAAGGGAGGCGAGTTCTTCTGGAATAGACCAGGAGAGGTCATACCAATTCCACCGTAGTTTAAAGTCCCAAGGAAGGGGCCTTTAAATGTCATCTAGTCCCCTGTGTCCCATCCATTCCCATCTTGTCCCCTTGTCGTCCCGTCCCCCCCCCCCACCCCCCAATAAGCAGGGAAATAATTCCATGTCACCCACTTTCAAGAGAATGTGCAAACCTGTCTTACCCAGAATGTGAATTTTCTTTTTATTAATTTTTTAAGTTTTGTTCTAATGTGGGATGAACACAAATTGTAAAACGTTGACATTTTCACAAAACAAAATACTTGTTTTCCAGCCAGCTCTATTCAACAATGAGGGATGTATTCTATTTTCTTAACATGCCACTACATTTGTTTTGTTTTTCCATACACAAAGTAAAATTTTTCCAAAGTATGTAGCCTTTTCCAGACATTAGTCATACTGCTTAACACCCTAATGGAAGACATTCAGATACTACACCAAAAAGTCAATAAAAATAAAAAAAAATATACCAAATAACTATAAAACTAAGGTAAAGAAATCAATGAGTAAAAACCTTCTTAATTTTTTCAGTAATTTAAATATATTTAGTTACAGATTCTCTTCTATGTGTGTATGTAAACGTTCCTAAGCTAATGGAAATTTTCAATAAAATCTGTCTATGTTAAAACTACAGCTGACAAAATACCATAATTCTATGTTAGATTTCAGATGTGGACTATCCTGCTGAAGTCAGTGATGCAGGTAGGATAAAGATTCTTAAACTAAGGCATAGTTCTAGATTAGGAAGATCTATCAAGTTTCTGAAAGTCTTAAAAGTACATTGTCTGCCCAAATTTTTGCTTTCAGTTTTTAGTCAACTCTAAATATGTAGGATCAAGAACTGCTTAGAATATTACTGTGGTCATTTGAAGACTTAAGGGATCATGCTGCCACTAGCCACACACGTGAAACGTGACTTTAATGAGCCTATCAAATGATGCATCACTGTGGTTTTACATGGGTTTCAGACAGATGACTGATGTATTGGGTCACATCAGGTCTGATCTTAATATGATCTAGTAAAGACCAGATAAATGAGTTCCATGTTACTGAAATAGTAACTTTGTTGTTCCAGAAAGCAAAAAAACCCCTCAAGAATCAGGGAGAGATACTAAGTTTTTCGCAGCAAGAACTATGCTCAGTCAATAAATTCACAAAAAGTACACACCTCATTAAATTCCATACAGACTGCAAAGCTAGCTATAATGTAGAAACAGGCAGACAGTCTGTCTCAATATTATTACAGGAAGGCTTGGTTAAATTAATAGCTTCTCATTGATTAAAAAATCTTGCATTTTACATGTCCTTAAGTTGGTTCCCACCATTACCTTTCAATAACTGAATGTGAGTCTTTGGAGAAATGTGGTTATATTGAACTACTGTATTGAAATAAAAAGGTAGGCAAAATAAGTTGTTTACATTAGCCTATCATTGTTTCCTGTCATAAAGTTCTGTCCACCTGAAAGAAAAACACAAACCCATCAATGTGTCTTAAGTGTTTACTATTTGTTTAGGTTTTATAATATTCCTAGACTGATAAGAATACATTTAGGTTGGAAAGGTGACTCCAATCATGACTCCAACAAATAATTTCAGGCACAACTGAAGTGAGAAATCTTCATTTCCATGTAGCATATGCCACTGCATAAAAATCTCAGCTTTTGCCCATTCTTAATTACTGTACTAAATCCAGCTAACAATAATAACACAAGTCCTGATACACTAAAGTGCCTTCCAAATCATCCTAAGTACCCACATTATGGGTCTGATTGCACAAATTACTTTGCTAGGGTAAGTAGTTTGGTACTAGTTATATGATGAACAGTCCACCAAAAACTGTTCTGAAAACTTCTGCATAAACCTACTCAAATATATTTCATTGGCACGAAATGTCAGAAGCCTTTTCTCAGTGTCGTGAGATGATGTAAACTGAATTGAAGGAGTGCAAACCCACAGCACTATTTTTTTTTTTTTTTAATATAAAGTGTTGTGATTGATTGCCCTTGTTCTTTTATACTTGTGTAAACTCGATTCGCACCACAACCACTCTTATGGGTCAAGTCTTCTTCTGGCAAACAGCAAAGAAGTGATCAGATCTCCAAGCAGGCCATATTGAAGAGGTCTTAGCAATATGCTAAGACCTGTGTTTCAAGAATAAAGTTACTTCTAGTTCTAGTGCGATGCGTATGTCATCTTCTCCTTTCTCAGCAGAAACACTGAATCAAGCAATATGTTGCTGGATGCATGGCAAACAAATGGAAGCTACTTGAGCTTCTATGGTGTGACTAGGGTAGTGGAGTGTGGTAGGAAGGGAAGAGACAAGGAGGTTGACTTTATGGGGACAGAACAGCTGGATGGTTTTCCTGTACCTCAGACTTTGGGATGTCACTTAAAATACTGTTTTCAAATGAACACTGATTGTGTATGCTTTGGGTTTTAGGCCATTTTAGGGATTGATTGATTGATTGATTGATTGATTGATTGTTATGGCAATTTAACTGTCTGGCTGACGGTTTGAGATTACCTCTGAGAAGAGACAGTATGGTAGTACACTAATGGAGAACCACTGCAAGCTCTTCCTCAAATTCCTTATATGAACAGTATATATAACTAGCCTTTGAAAATCTAAACCTCAGCATCATCTAGAGATGGTCTATGCTTTTGCCAGTGGAGCCTACACTACAATAATGTCTAGTAGATTCACTGGAAAAGGATGAGTCCATATGTTAATTGAGTCCATTTTGTTATCTTCTAACTCAGCTTTTGATATATCATGTCATTTTGTAAAACTTTTTAGGGAAACAATGTCTTTTTATATAGGGTCACTATCCCACTATTTCCTCTGTGGACCACAGAGGTGGTGTGTACACAGTGTGGGAGAGGCTTTTCTTTCCCATAAGGCTGAGCCTCTTCTAAGTTACAGGTGCCAAGCTGCATATCCACTTCCAGATATTCACTTCATTCGTTGTGGGTTTGCTGATTTTTCTCTTTTCCTTCATCTGTTTTTTAATTCATCAGACTCCTGCAGTGCAATGAAAAGATGCTTCTTGGTTCTCAATGAATTCTGTGGAAGTACCAAAGGGAAAGAGTAAGCATCTATATTTGGAATAAACACAAACTATTATTAGACAGAGTTTTTGGAAGTAGTTGTAATTTATCTGCTATCAGAAGCAATAGAAAACCATATGGATGATAAAAAACATAACCAGGGCAAGGTCCTTCCTGTGTCTGTTGACAACTAATATGCACCAGGAGGGCAGTGCCATATGTTTGCATGTACATTACCGCAGGGGGCAGTGACATATGTTCACACGTATGTCACCCCTCTGGCCTACTGTCATAACGCTGTTTCCCAAAGGGCATGCTCCCTTGAAAAACGGAAACAAAACCCACAAATGTGTCTCATACATTCTTTTTATCAGTATAATCTCTAAGACTAGCATTGCTGCATTGGTGAGCAATCAGAACAGCTTCCTGAAAAGAACAAAGGCTTCTGTAGTCCTTCCTGGTATCCCTTCAAGGTGCTGAACCTCAAAGAAGGAAAATACAGCCACCCCACTAGAACAATCACACCTACTAGAACGGTCATACCTGCTGAATTACTAGACCTGCCAAAACCCCTGAGGATGGATAAACATTTACTCCTCCCAAAATATTTCATGGACTGTTCTTCACTACCTTATGGACTGGACCCAGCTTCATATCACATCACAAGCAGCTCTTGGCGGGATAAAGAAAAGTTTGAGTACAGAGGAATGCCAAAGTGAGAGAACAAAAAGTGTTGTTTGTGACTCTTTCTCCTGTAGTTTTTATGGGTTAGAGATGAACAGTACTATTAGATTAGCTTGACCACTCCCCTGTCAGTGCAAAATTATTCCTTGCAATGTAATTTCTAGTGTTTTGTTCATTCCATTTAGTACTAATCCAAGCAGATAGCCTTTCTGTTGTATCTCTTGGGAGATCATTTATCCCTCAATCCACTTATTCCAGTATTAGGTAGATTTTTCTGAAATTTGCAGTGTATTTTTCTTTGCTTAATTTCCTTCCTCTCTTTAATTATCCCTTTTGGTGCAAATATGGCTCATCTTTATATATTTGCCTTCTCTCAGAGGTCATCAAGTCTGGTGAACAGAGAAGGAATGCAAACTGCAGTGTGAAATTTCCTTCTAGAGAAGGGTTACCTGCAAGCCATTTTGAGTGGTCTCAGAATACTTGTGACTACAAAAGTTTGGACAGTTTTGTGGATATCCATCTGTTAACTAAGTCTTATTTGGTCTTGGTCTACTACATTATTTAGACTTCAATGCTAGGGCTCTCTGTGAAAGTTTTTGTAGGAGTATATGAAGCTGCATCCCTGTTTATGAGGGAAATCCCTAAGTGGAGAAAAATGGTGATAACATTGCTTACTTAAGAGGGCAGCTCTGTACTAGCTGAACAGAAAGTATGTCCTCCTCCTTTGAACTGTGCACTATTCAAAGTCAAGTCTAAAAATGATGCATCTGATGGACTTTATTTTCCTCTCCATGTTTCATAGTTAATGAAACTGTGTTTCTCTTGCACTTTTGTAAAGATTTGTGTTCTCACTTGTGTCCTCTATGAAAGGGTTATGATTTTAGCTTGCCTTTTTCCTTTTCTAACTGTTTATCTACCTTATCTCTATCTTACTGTTTTGAAAGCTGAATTACCCTTTTCCTGCACAATTTCACCTCCTCCAGTAAGGAGAGAGTTGGAGATCATTGAGAAAAGCAATGATGGAACAGCACTGGCCTCAGAGGTGGTAGAAACAATAAATAGGATAAGACATTACTGTGCAGTTTTCTGCAAATCAAAAAGCCACCAACTTCATGGAAAACCAAGCTGCAAAGGACTTTCCATGTAGGGTCAAAGTAATTGAAAGATTTTGGCAGAGATTTCTTTATAAAGCTTTTTCTCTTTCTATCTTTATTAGTCAGCTTGAGTTTTCCACTATTTAAAATAATATTAACAAAAAAACCAAACCAAAACAAAGAGTATTCTCCTTTATATTGACAGAAAATCTAGATGTTTTAACTTGAACCTAGGGATCTCACCATAAGAGAAAAGTTCTGGGCTCCAACTCAAAGAGGTCTAACTCCATCACCAATACATTGGCTGTAACTTGTGAAGAAATAGAATTTCAATCCAGTAATTATTTGGAATTAATGTTTGAATTTTTACATGTTATTTTTTCCTTCTTGCATTTTGTTCTGTGTTATTGACAAGTTGAAATTGGTACTAAGCTTTCTTTAATCATCATGTTGTTAAAATCACGTTTTCAATCCTGATAAAGTATATATATGTTTATGTTTCTCTTTTTCTGCAAAGGACAAACAATGTAAATTTGGTACCTAAAATTTTGGTCTTGTCATTAGCTTAAACAAAACAACATTTTACCACAGCTATTTATTATCCTACCTGCCAGGATACTTTTTCACACTCCAACATTTGTCTGCCAGTAGGCCATCAACCTCAGACTTAACTCAAAATACTGTTGTTGCCTGACTGGGCCATAGGGTTAAAATTCTTCACACAAAATTAGGAAATACTTTCAAAAACAAATAACTTAGACAAAGCTGTAATTGCCTCATGGATATTCTACAACGGGAAGAAAATCTGAACTTCAATAAATTATTTATTCAAAATAATTTGCTTTATGAAATAATGTAGGTTGGAACTAAGAATCAGAAATCAGTAAAAGTAGATGCCGGCTAAGGAGAAAAACACAAAGAAAGAGAAGAAGCATACCCTTGTGCATGGAAATGATTGTGAGGGGAGTGTAAATTAGACAGTAGTTGAGGCAATGAAGGTTTTCAGTGTTGTGTCCAGAGACATTAATCTAAAGAGACACAAAAAGCTTACATTTATTAACTTTATTTTGATATAAAGATATGTTAAAAAGTCATGAGAAAAAAACACTGAGGAAGATGGTAGTCATATTAGCAGTCACACAAGATAATTATGATAGCAGTGTAGATCTGCACACTAGTATTATGAGATATTAACTATGATATATATTTGAGATAACTACATTAGTTTATCTAACGTACTTTTCTGCCAGTGGAATATTGTTCCATCTTTTATGCTTAATAGAGAATTGGTTATGAATATCATAATCAAGATACTGCATGAGATCTTCCTTTTCTTATCCATGTTATGGATTTAGATTTTTGTTTGGGTGTATGCATTTCTAACAAATAGTAAAAACTGATAATTGAAAGTATTTGAAAGTTGCTATGAACAGAGTATTGTAATTTAGTATTTTTATAGCCTAGTCACTGGAATTTTATTTATGTTTCTATAGTGCTTCCACTTCCTACTTTTGCTCTTGTTGATTTACATCTCCATGGACAGAAGATGAAAGTGTGTCACCCTACTCAAGTTTATAGCTATGTCCTAAAGTTTTGTTATTCATATAAAATTCTGATTTCAGTTCTTTAATTTCTTTCTTAATTTTTTCTTTTCTTTTTCAGTTGGTTTTTGTATTATTGCAACCCTAAATCATAGTACAAGACCACTGTGGCTTTATAAGCTTCAGAGCTGCACAGAGAATTAAATCTCATTCATCGCTGCATTTTGTATAGTCCATGCTTACTGAAAAGGTTAACTCATCTGCAAAAAGCAAGCTGGGTTAGCCCAGTCATTGGCTACCTTAGAAAGACAAACTATTATTGTACTACCACAACTACGTCATCTAGTATTTGAACTTCAGTTTCATTTATGAAACTCAGGACCTTTCAGATTATTAGCATTGCTGAGAGAGTGCATTTTCCATGGCATTCTTGGATTGCAGTACCCAGACTGAGACATGGCCCAGGAATGCAGAATTGACACATTGCAGGTAGGCTCACTAGCATAAGCAAGACGGGATTTTCTTGCTTATGGGGCAAAAATTGTAGTCTGAGGCAGGAAAGGAACTGGGGTGGAGGCCTGTGCCTGAAGCATCCTGAATCCATGGGCTTGCCTCTCCTTCTGGGACTGAGAAGAGACAAGAAGAGCTGGAGCAGACTATTCTTCGAAAGTCTGCTCCCCTTTCCAGTCAGCTGTGACTGACAATAATTTTTTTTTTTTTTTCTGTTCCCTATGTCCCTTATTTATTTGACCTTTATCTTCAATGAATGTCATCCCTCATTTCTGCCAGTCACTGTCATGAGGTCCTTCCTCAATTCTTTGTGCTCTCTTTTGTGGTAATAGTATCTTTGCATTACTAATATACATACTCTTCTCTCCACTCATTGTGTTACCTTTCAGTATATCAAACAGAATGGATCTTAGCATAGATCCTTGTGGAATTCCAGAGATGACCTCTCTCTCGTGTGAAAAGTGACCTTTTATTTCTACAGTTTGTTTAATCTTTTTCCTATTTTTGAAAGCTCAGTGGAGAGTAGGACATTTTTTCCTCCTGTATAGGCCAATATAGAAAGTACTCATTTTTATTACCTTGTCCCAAAGGTTTTGGGATCATCTGAGGCTTGGCAAGAACTCAACAAACGTACTGCCATTTGGAAACAGGTTCTAGATGTAGCACAGAGCACCTGGACTGGCTCAGATTTTCATACTATTTTTCTACCTGTCCTCTATCTAGATGTTTTGTTCTTACTTTCAGTGTCAAAGCAGCAATAATTTGTGCAAGCCTTGTATTTGTTCTTCACAAATGAACTGTATCTTACTGACTTGACAAAAGAAACCAACAGTATTTTGGTGTGCTTTGCTACATGCAGATAAAGATCTCATACAATTCTACCTCCATGGAGATCATAGTTCTATACTGCTTATGGAAATTTGTTTGTAACCTTACTCCTGCTGTTCTCTAGAACAATGGCTTCTCCAAAATCCTGTGCATTTTCTTAGTATCACTGATCTGATTTCAGACTCCTTGCAAAGAAAGTGTTGTCCTGAACAAATACTCTACTCTAAATGGTAAATTGCAGACACCTTGATATTCCTCCCAGTATTTTCATCATCCTTTGAATAAACAGGCAGGCTCACAGCACCAGGGTATGCTAATGCTCTCTGCTCTTGTTTCTATTTTTTTATTTATTCACCTTTTCAAAGAGTTAGTTCGGTAGAAGTGGTAGTTATTTGTCTGAGGGAGTGTATTCCTTTGCCTGTCTTGCTGCAGTTTGGCTGGGGAGAAAGGATCAGTTTTCATGATAGAAATGGCAGTTAGTGCTGCTGAGCTATAGTTTCAGGTTTTTGACAGAGCTGCTGAGCTTAATAAACTATAGAGATAGGGAAATGGGGGCAGCAGAGGGGGAAGGAAGGCCTCAGAATCTGCCTGAGCAGCACATGAACTGGTAATGCAGTGCATTGCATCTCTATTCAATAAATGTCCATTTCATTCATTTTTTTTGCGGTCAAGTGTGAAGAAGAAACATCACCTGTAATTAATAACGGTTAAAAAAAAATCCATATGAATACATACGAACACAAGGAATGAAACAGTGAAACAAATGGTTGGAGAAGAGAATAAAAAGTGTTTCAGAATAATGATGAAGACTCAAGATGACCAGCCTGTGGGGTGGATAGAAGCATCCAAAAGAGAGCTTTGGGGGACACACCTGAGATAAAGGCCTTTTTAGGACCATGCTCAGTGTCACAGAGATAAAATACATCATCACACACAGTGTGAGATAAGGTGCAAATTGTCTTCTCCATGGATAATTGCATTTCCATAGCCAGGATTGGTAATACCTGGGCACCTGTGTTTGAAAAAAAATGCAAAAACTTTTCCTTCTGTGTGTTCACGGGGGCATGTCTTATTTACAGTTATTTATATTCCAGCTGTACTCAAAGTACGGAGCATTTCTGCTCATTTCAGAGTTGTAAACTATTATTTGTGCTTTCTTAATTTTGTCTGGTTATGTTGATACATGTTTGGCCTAAACCTTGACATATGGCTCTGCATCAGTATTTAACTTCCTGCTGTTTTGTTCAATGCAGTGAATGTTATTTCAATTCTAAATACTACTTATTAATTAGTACTAAATACTACTTAATAATGAAGTCAATTAAATTTGAGTGAGCACTTATTTAGACATGAATTTTTCGGGAAGAGGGTCAGTAAAATATGGCCTTATAGGGCAGCTTGGCAGAAACTTGAGAAAAGTGATAGGTAAGTCAAGAGGATGTATGTCTAACTAGCTAAGACTTCAGGTGTCTGCCTGTTTCCTTTTCCCTCCTTTGTGCCTGCTTCTCTTTTCTAAGTTTACTGTACTAACAGATTACACAAATCCAGGGTACAAGCTCAACTCAGGTACTGTATTTGCCATTTTGCTTAATAATTAGCACACTCACTGGTATGATACTGGCACAGTATGGTTTGCAGAGTGAGTCCCCATCTGATGGACTACCCTCAGCAGCCAGGCTGAGCACAACCTCCCTTCTCCAAAGAGCAAGGGGCAAAGCTGACATCAGCCAAGACATGCCACGTTTTGCTTTCTCCCAGTGTACTTACTGGTACAGATGACACCTTTATAGTCTCTATCCATGGGATATCTTATGGACTAAAACTGTTTATCCTTTCAGTAGTCCTCCAGGGAAGGGGGAGAAATGTGTTATCCCCACTCTAGCAGCTGGGAGGGAAGGACAGAACTGTCAAGAGGTAGGAAAAAGATCTCTGCAGACATAGTGGTGGAGCTGCAAAAAGCAGGATTTTTGGAAAGGTATGCCAAAATAATGTTTTCTGCCTCTATTATTGGTGCTGGCTAGTAAATCAGAATTTGGTTTCATACAAAAAAAAAGGTGGATTAGGAAGTTTAGTAAAAAATTATAATCAGATACAGTTCTTTCACATACACAAATTCATACTCAGCTTCTGAATCCACTGTAGTCCACAGTCATGATAGAGACATATTATACTGGAAACCCAGATTCAAATTCTTTCTCTTCTTCCTACCAAAAATTCAGTCGCTGCTCTCCCAGCTGCCAAGTGGGCCTCTGAGATGCCACAAGGGTGGTGGGTAGTGGGGAAGTAAATCTGCTACCAGTCAGTCCTCATTATCCAAGCTTTTATTTGAACATTACAATTTGTATTAAATATTTCAATTATGAAAAATTGGCAGTTGCTGACAAAAAAAAAAAAAAAGAGTTGTAAAGATTGAAGACCAAAAGCTGTAAACTGTTGATCAGTTTTCTGCATTACAACAAGACTGATTTACATTTTATAACTTTTACTAAAGTCTGTAGTGTGCTAAATCAGCTCGCCCTTTATAAAAACTTCAGTGAGCCAGCAAAGAAGTACTTAATTGGGCTTGAAAAGTGGTTTTTTTCAGACTCAGACTAAGAGAAGTGAGCTGCTATGAGTGCATCCGTTTTGATGAACTGCTGTCTAAAATACATCCCAAGAAATTGTAGTCATATTGCTTCCATTCACTTGTTCAGTAGTTTAAGATACACACATATTAGACTGCCACAGTGTAGTACAAATACTGCTTCCTTCACAAGGACATGGTCTCACTGTAACACATTATTTCAGGTCACATTATATCAGCTAGCTCAACAAGAATGCCAGTGACTTTCACCTTGTTCCAGCTACTGGTAGACATAATAATTACCAAAATTACATTGTCTTTTATTTACTTAATAAGCAGTATTTTGAAAAGAAATAGTCTGGCATATGAAAATACAGATGCTATCAGAAGTAGTCTTAAGACTTCCAGGCTTTCAAACACAGCTCAAAACCATTTTAAAACCAGAGCAAGAAAAACTGAAATGAGGAAGAGATGTCTCAGCTTATGTTGTCTTGCCTGAACTTTCCCTATAAGCGTCCTGTGGTCATTGCTCTGGGCGTAGCTCCACCCATGGGTGCAAAGCACTAATACTGTCACCCATCTGTCTAGCCTTGTCAAAGCCTATTAGACAGTTTGATTGCCAGTGGCACATTCTGCTTGCCGTTACTCTGATCCTTGCCTACCAGGGATGAATGGCCACAGTGAAAGCAGAGGTTTCCAGTACTAGGGGGAAGATATCTAAGGAGCCAGTATATGAGTTTACTGTCAAGTGAATATTTATATTTTTAACATTCTGTCTTTGAAAACATATGTGATCACCTTTCTCTTTTATTCTGCTTAGGTCTTGGTCTTACACATGTATTAGCATCTCATGCTTTCCAGCATCTGGCTAGATGGTTTCAGCTCATTGCCTACCTTGTAAGTTAAGTTAGTGGTCACTTTCCGGATTATTTCAAAAGATGTGCTCAGTGACTGTCTAACCTAATACATGCTTTGGGGTGGGGTTTTTAAAGCCACTTTACAGAAGCTTTCCAGACATGTATGAGACAATGGAAGTTCTCTAATTCTAAAGCAGTCTTTTTTGGGTTTTTTTGGGGTTTTTTTTTGTTGTTGTTTGTTTGTTTGTTTGTTTTTTTTAATTGGGAAATATTTCATCTTGCTTTAATAAAAGATTAAATATAGCTATTATTTTTTAAGTACTGTTCTAATTTTAGGAGGTGGTAATTTAGTAAGTTAGACTGTTACAATCTGGGGAACAGACAGAGTCCTCCCAGATAGAGTTCTAAACAATTATACCTTCAAACCACTAAAAGTTATCATGTGCAGGTTTCCCATTTCCCTCTATCCCATTGAGCATATATTAACAATTCCCAGCATAAACTATTGAAATTATTCAGCCAGTTCACAATGTTGTTTTTAAAATGAAAAAATGCTATGATCTTTTAGTGTCTTCTGATACAATATGTGCTGTTATAATATGTACAAAATTAACAGAACTCTGATGCTCTGATCATTTACACCACAATGTGCTATTTAAAACTGGAAGCCCAGCAGGAGATTTTATTTTTATTAATTTAGTATAATTTTAAACATTACAGAAATAGCTGTCTTACAGCTTCCCTGCTGAGCCCTAGATTGTTGCCACAGCCTCTGTAATACTTTATCAAGAGAGTAACATCACTATAAATGCTGCATAGTGGATTCTGCTTTCAACACAGAATACAAAAGGATATGGAAGGCTGAAGAGGAGACAAAAAAGAAACAGAGGTGGTTCTGTTTTACAGTTTGTTTGTCTTTTTGTTTGCTCGCTTTAAAATCTTTCCTTACATATTTTTTCTCTAACATGAGTTGTGAATCTGTAGTCAAAGCCTAAAGGTTGAGGTTCCACATCATAATTAACTTTAAACATGTCACACAATGCCGTTGTAGGAAAATGAGTTTCACTCTATCTCCCTTGTCTATCACCCTGCCATTCCTGTGGACTAAACACTACTGTAATGTTACTGTTCAAGTCTAATGTACAATGCAAGAGCAACCTCACATGAATTGCACCTTTACAGTATTAGGTACAGAACTGGTTCACATCTGCTCACCTTTGTGTGTACTTAGTGGGCCTACATCTGTCTGAAAAAAATAAAAAGGCAACAGACATTTGTATACAGTCTCTTGCCTGTACAAGGGATGGTGAAACAGCCAGGTGGACATAATAGCTTTTGTCACTTTTATCATGTTTTTCACTTTTTGGAATAAGCTGAGTGCAGCAGAAACTCTTACCAGGAGTGTCATTTTCCAGTGGAACCTGTGACCCTTTAACAATGGAGGGGTCTTGGCAATGAAGCAATTTTTGCTGTGCAAAAGATGTGAGTTTGGCTATCATAGTCCACCATTTGTAAGGAAAAGCTGGGCTGGACTGCTAGAAGGAAGAACAGACTATGGCTGGGTTTTTTTATTTATTTATTTAAAGAAATTAATTTCTGTATTTAAAATAAAATACGTGAATTGCTAAATTTAATCTCACTGTGGAACTCTTCAGTGCCTGTATTATTTATATTTATTGATTGATCAATATTATACTTTATATTAAAGAAAGTTATAGAGCTATTTAAGTTACTGATTTTTTTGTCTGACTACCTGTACTTTGGACAGTGGTGGTGCTTTTCAGGTACAATTCTTAAAATCTGAAAACTGAACAAAACTTAATTGCAAATGATTGGGATGTACCACGTTACTATATAAGAAAAAGGACAGTTTACTGTCTGGCAACTGATTCTCTTGGTAAACCCCCATAGATTTCATTAAATTTACTGATTTGGCAGGTCCATGGTGCAAATGTGACTGGCATATGTTTCTGGTGTTGCATTTGAGAGAGATGACCTTATGCTCAAAATGTCTTGACACTTGGATGTTAAATGTCATATAGATGTTGATTGAGAGACACATCAGCAATTCAGCAATATCTCAGACAGGGGCTACATGTGGGCCTGTCCAGGGCTTAGATAGCAGACAGCCTTCCTCCTCGATGACCCATCAATTAACCCTAATCAAATCAATAGTATTTTTCTTTGAAGCCCATTAACACTCACTGAAACGCCCCCACCAACCTTGAGTCCATATGAGTGGAGTAGCCAAATGCCTGTTAATTAGCTAAGATAATCATGTTCATCACCAAAATGATTGTTGCTAGAAAGTGGTGCTGTGTCCCAGGTGCTGTGATGTTTACACCCATGTGTCCAAGTATAGGAAATACCAATTGATTTGCTACCTTTTTTTTTCCCCATAACTGCCAGGAGAAGGTGAGTGAGGTAAGTCATTCCAAGGATATTGGAAGAAATGAGGCATGAAATAAAAGCTTTCCTGCACTCTGCTGATCCTCAGGAATATAAGGCAACTCACTGTATTAAAGAGAAGCATTCAGGCATTAAGTAAGGCACTAGGACAGTGAGGAGTGAGTCCTCTATGTGACACACTCTCCTGAGCCAATGACATCAATGTTCTTGGAACTATCACTCTGAGTTCAAGATGATGAGATCTGCAAGATATCTCACATGCTCTTTCTTCTTGGCAGAATCAGAGAACTTAAAATCAAGATTTTACAAGATTTAAGAAAGCTTTTCCTTCTCCTCCTTTTTTTCCTTCTCCTTTTTTTCCTTCTCCTCCTTTTTTTCCTTCTCCTTTTTTTCCTTCTTCTTTTTTTCCTTCTCCTCCTTTTCTCCCTTCTTCTTTTTTTCCTTCTCCTCCTTTTCTCCCTCTCCTCCTTTTCTCCCTCTAGTTTTCTCCTTTTCTCCTTTTCCTTTTCTCCTTTTCCTTTTCTCCTTCTCCTCCTTCTCCCCTCCTCCTCCTCCTTCCTTTTCCTTTCTTCCCTTTTTTTTTTTTTTTTTTTGGGGTTTTTTTTTTGTTTTTTGTTTGTTTGTTTGTTTTTTGGTTGTGGGTGGGGGGTTTTTGTGGTTTTGTTTGGTTTGTTTTGGTTTTTGGTTTTTAATAAAAAAATTCATTAACTGGATGTATCCACTGCCAACATTACAAATAATTAAGTATTGGGCAGTTCTTTGTTCTTACTATTATTAGTTGTACTAACTAATTTAATCAAGTGGATCAATCAGAGCATTGTTCCAGCTGTTTCATGAACAAAAGCCAAAGGGCTTTTAATGGCTTGTAGAAACAAAGCGAGATTTTACTGTTTGGCACTGGAATTTTCTTTTCATCTGATGGAAAAATCTTCTGTGTTTTCCACTGTTGTCAAAAGTACTTGTGCTGTTAGCTCAGTAGGCTCCCATGACAAGGTAACTTAGAAAAATATTGCCATAGATTGTTAGAGGAAGAGATTTGAGGTTTTGAGGATTTGGAGGTCCAGTTCTGAGGACACTGCAACTGCCCTATAGCATAATAACTGTCCTGAAAGGAAGATTGACATAATTGCTGTCATTGTCATGTCTTTCATTAAACTGCGATAGGAAAGGCAATAGTGCAATATTGATTTGACCAACATGATTAAATTCAGAGTTAATATTATCTTCCCATCAAACCAGAAATCTTTATCTTACTTATCCAAATGGCACAAGTCCCATGTATTTCAGCAATGAGATCTAACATTGTAGAGCTATTACAGTAAATAAGTACTTTTCTATTTTTCTTTCTTTTCATACCTAGTTTATAATACTACTACAGAAACAAAAGTAAGGGAAGGTGTCTGATCTGTCTTTCCAAAGACCAGCTATTGAAAAACAGACATTCTTGGTGTGGAGAGCCACATCTGGACAGCAGGCTATAACTTCTGCTAAGAACACTACACAATTCTATATAGTTTCAGAATGTTACATTTTTTTATAAATTTAAATTAAATGCATTGTCTGTGACAAACGCTAGATTGTAACTTGCAAAGACTAGCTGCTAACAATTCGCCATATTATCATAAACAGCGTTCATATAAGATAGCTTTAAGGAACCATGATGTTTGTTATAAATTGTATTTTCAGTAATCAACACATAAATTACATATAAGATTAAAGCTACATGGATTTTGATCAATTCACATTCACTTGAAATGCAGTTTGCTTAAACCCACAGACATTGTAAAAATATTCTAGATATAGTAAAAACTGCTTGAACCTTTTTCATTGTTTCTTAGTAAGGCACATAAAGCTTTTTATTAAATTACTTTCCAAATGTTATTTTGTAAAGAAATTTAATAAAATTTACTACTCTGCAATCCATTGAGCACTTCCTAATTTAATTTTCATATTCTGCATTTCCTGGGATTTACAATTAAAATTGTGATGAGCCAGACATTCAAACTCTTACATGTGTGAGATTTTTATTATTATTTTAGCTGAATAATATCAAAAGGGTTTTGGTTCTACAAAGTATTTTAAACAAAAAAGTGCAAGCAATTGAGGTCTTTTGCACATAGATTGTGAAGTTTTTACCAAGTTTGACAAACACTTTCTTCTCTTTTTCTTACTTCTTTACCCTTAACATCCTTTACCCTTTACCCTTTACACTTAACTGTTTGGCAAAGTTGACTGTTTATGCCAATGCCAGATACAGTTAATAGAAAATAATAGTTCTGACATTTTATACTCTCCAACATTGATAAATAAAATTTTAAAAATCCTATTCCCAGAACAGACACTGCCATTAAAATTCTTGCAGATTTATTTACATAAAACTCAGCGTGTGTGTAACCAAGAATGAGCCATTGTGTTTGAGAGTTAGTTCATTTTACTGTTTTAGCATGCAGAATTCTTGGAGATCACTATGGATAAATATATGTATTTCTTTTATAGTAACAATGGGTTTTTTCTGTTTTGCTTGTAAGATGCCTTGAGCATCACAGCTTATTGTAAAGTTTACATTCATTATTTTATCTGTTTTCTGAAGATATGGGTTATTGTTGCACCACTAGTCCAGAAAAAGAAGCGCTTCAAACAAACCTCAAGGGTAACTGGGTCTCGTGTACATTCTTATGATTGTGCTAGATTCAATAGTGTTTCCTATCCTGAGCTTTGTAAGGATTTTTAACCAGTCCCTGAGCTAAGTTCATGTGTTCTAAAAGCAGCAAATGCAAAATATACTTGAGTTTTCTCAGTGGTTCAGCCAAAATCTATCATTCAGGCCTTCCAGCAGCAGCTTTCATTTTATATCCAAGCCTCTACCATTTTCAAATACAGAGGCCTCTTCTCAAAATCTTCTAGTAATATAAATTGAGATTACACTTTGTGGTTAGAAAGTAAGGATTTTAGGCTTTTATCAGAGCCAATAGCATGCTTAATTTATAGGAGGTCACATTTGAGGATTGAGAGTCTTCTATAACATCCAGCATGTGGCGAAAAAGACAAGACAGGTTTTTTCAGCATCACTGGGAAGACATCATAAATAATTGCCTCCAAAACCTGTAAAAGCACACAGCATAGTGTGGCACCAGAGAAGAACTTAGCTTAGAGGGCTTTGTAGTTTGGCTGCTCTTGTGAAATAACAAGAGGTGTGTGTATTTTCAGAGCTGTAGGTCTGCCCAGTCTCCTCACTCAGCACTGAAGGTCAATACTCTATCAGTGGCTTTCTGTCAGCAGTCTGCTGCTTCCCCTTGTATTTAATATGGAAGGAGCAAAAGATGAGTCCCAGCCATCTGAGGACTGGGATGAGGGATGTCTTCACACAAGGGAATACAGCTGGTGCCCTCCAGTGCAGGACTCTGCTCATGGCAAACTGGATTTGACTGTATAATGGGAAATGGTGTCAGAATTAATAATGTGCATGTGCACATAATGTTGTCACAGAATCACAGAAAGTTAAGGGTTGGAATGGACCTTGAAAGATCATTTAGTCCAACCCCCCTGACAGAGCAGGACCACCTAGAGCAGCTCACATAGAAACGCATTCAGGTGGGTTTGAAATGTCTCCAGAAAAGGAGACTCCACAGCCCCTCTGGGCAGCCTGTTCCAGAGCTTCATGATCCTCACTGTGAAAAAGCTTTTCCTTATGTTTCTGTGGAACCTCTTATGCTCCAGCTTGCACCCATTGCCCCTTGTCCTATCATTGGACATAACAGAGAAGAACCTGGGTCCATCCTCCTGACACTCGCCCTTTACATATTTATAAACATTAATGAGGTCACCCCTCAGTCTCCCTCAGCCTGTTATCATAAGGGAGATGCTCCACTCCCTTAATCATCTTTGTGGCTCTGCACTGGACACTTTCATTTGTGTGTTTGTTTCTCCAGACATGTTACTGGAAAGTAAAGTATTTTGGAACACAGGACTGATAAAAAGATCAAGATTTCCTAGGATCTTTTTAATGTTTTCTTTTATTCTTTTCACCACCAGGGAGCATTTATTGCTGACCATCTCTTTGGGCTAAATGATACTTTCTTCTGAATACCTCAAAGCTACACTTAAACTAGATAGAAGAAGCTGATTTATTTCTTCCCTGATTCTTTGCAGAATAGAAAGATTGCCATGCTGAGATTTCTTTGTTGTGTTGCATGTTAAAGGATAGTAAATTTTGATTGGAGGGTCAGATTTTCTTTGAGATGTATTAGAAGGAGTCAGCATATAGACATCAGAAAAAAAAAAGTGTAATATGAGATTCTGTTGTCCTTTGAGGGATTGAGAATCCAATTCCAGCGCAATGGAAGTTGAACCCAGGTGCACTTTGGACAGTACTGTAAAGATACATGTGTAAAACATGGATATCTCAAACCTGTAAGTGGTTTGAAAACACAAAATCATGGATCTAAATCTCCTAATCTCTTTTAAAACCCTCAAATAATATAACACACAGTCATATAGCTAATGTAATGATTTATGCTTTCTCTCCAGGGATGTTTATTCAGTAGACTCAGAAATTGCACCTATTTACATTCATTAGTTTACCCTCATGAAGTGAAGCACTAGACAATTGTAATTTAACTAGGTGTTTAAATTCTGTATCAGATGAAACAAACATTACAGGGCAAATAAAATAAGCAGGTTTCTACCACCCGTATGCTACTGCCCATATGACACTGCCTGTCAAGAAGACATACTTTACTCCTGGCACCACAGGTCCAGAGGAAAAATGTATTGTAGATTTGACGACGAGGCTGTCAAAGTGGTTATAATTCACTGCAAATTCAAACTAGGGCCACAGCGGCTGTTGTCTACCATCATTCTGTCGTTGAACTTGGACTTAGAACATTCATGGACTCTTATTGAGACTTTCTTTCCTGGGAATAAAGTAGTAATAAAGGCATCTTCTCTCACAGGAAAGGGGGGAGAAAAAAATACATTAAAATTGTCAGGATACATGGGTGGGAGACATCCTCAGAAGTACTGTAGGTAGACTAGGCAGTGCTTACCTGTACTACAGCTGGTTCCTTGGACAGCTGAGTATCATGAAGTCTGTCCCGTCTGTAATTTAATGCAGGGTGTGGACCATTTCCATACTGACACTCAAAACAGGAACCTGCATCACAGCCCAGATCCAGGAGATACTTCAGCACAGAAAGGTACTTCATCGAAAACATGATGGTAGCTGGAAAAGTGGTGGGATGGCTTGATATATAGGCATCAATGTTTGCTCCATGGTCAAGGAGCAGTTTCATAGTCTTCAGGCAGCCATGGCGGATAGAGATGAGTAATGGGTTAATGAGGTCAATATTGGGGTTGGCTCCAGCTTGCAGCAGGAGTTCTGTGGCATAGATGTTGTTGTTAAAAACAGCAAAGTAGAGGGGAGTGGTGCGTCTGTCCTCATAAAGGCAAGACCGTTCATTGGAGAGGGCAGTGTTGACATCGTAGCCAGCATCAATCAGTTCTTCCAAGATGTCATCATTGTTGCGTTCAGCTGCTAAGTGCAGGGGGCTGATGCCACTACGCTTGACACGGGTGCGGCTGGTCACAGGGATCAGCATGGAGACAATCCTGCCGGGTGGAATCAGTGAATGGCAGTGAGCTCTAGGTAATATAGGGGATCTACAACCATAGAGCAAATCATAGCTTTTTGGTTGTAACTGTAAGGGAGAGCCTGCTAACCTGGGCACAGGAACAAGTCTCTCCAAGAGAAATTAGGGTGTGAACTAGAAACCTGTCAACAACTCCCTGTGCTCCTACCTTGCCAGAAATGTGAGTTGTGTGGCCCCTTCTTTCATGCATGACTAAGGTTTTTTCCAATTATCATCCGTTTTCTATGAGGTAATGTCAGCTACAGGGGCAGTTACAACAGAAGAGATGATGTGCTGGCACTCACCTATCCTGCTGCAACTTCTCTTGTCTGCCACAGCTCAAATGGCAGACACTCAGCCAGGATCTCCCAGATGTTCTGCATCTTCATCATTGCACTGTGGGTAGGACTGGAGGAACTGGCTCATGGCTTCCAGATTGAGGTGCCAGCAGAGAGGCTGTATCTCCCCACCTCCATCAATATTGCTTTATTGCTTGGCCAAGAAAGGAGCCAACACAAGGTGTTTGTAGGCCTCATGGTTCACAGCCACAGCAAGAGGCTTGAGACCAGAAAGGGGGTGAAACCAAACCTTCCTCTGAAGGAGTAATCTAGGATAAACTATATATTTGGTTCCCAGGACTCCCTGCCCAATTTTACAACTCAGTCATTACCCTGGAGTGATCCCCATCCTGGAGGCCCTCACTATGTGGCTTTTGGCCATGGCAAATCCATGGGGCTATCAACATCCATCCCAGATCATGGGGATCCAAAAAGACTATTAGAAAAGGGGAGAAAAAGAAATAAAAATATTTTCCAGGCTGATTTCCATGCTTTAGCCCAGGGAGAAAAAATGTACAGCCAAGTCTTAAACCTCAGTACTCAAGGATTGCTAGTGGAAAGTGTAATGTGGCCTTAAACGCAGCAACATAAATCAAGCTACTCTCATGATGTAACGTGAAGTTCAAATATATGATGTAGAGAAGCCCTGCAGTCACAAATCCATGATCATTTTTATGTCTCCATAGGCGTCATCAGAGCTTCATGACTAGCCCCATGAGTTAAACCTTGATTTTCTGCTCTTAAAATTGTGTGGTTTAGCCAAGGCACTGTGTTTATTATGCAAATGCAGACAAGTCACTCTAACCTACTTCCAGAAGGAGACTAGGGACTATGCAACCTGAGCCTGCCTACTGTCTCAGGAGATGCCCATGCTCTTTGTGTAATGCCTGTGGAGAAAAGGATAGCTAAAAAAGATCTTTTGGGAGCCATTAAGTTAAGTACACTTTCTTCTTCTCTTGTTCCTCCCATGCAGAATCTCTAGCAGTCAACAGCTCTTCTAACATATAAACATGCAAAGTTTACTTTCCTACCATGTAGTGTGTCTGATTTAAAATGCTGCATATCTTCAGCCTGAGTGCAGTGGCTGATCCCAACACTGGGCCCTCAAAAATGTATTTGCATAATGAATTAAGCTAAATATAGGCACTAGTCTCAGAAGAACCTTTGTCTGTGATGCATGTAATGGTCCTGTGAAAGACTGAGCCTTCCATGGAGCTGAAATAAGAGTTGAAGATGCATAACACTTCACAGGATTATGTTCCTATTTACATGATGGACTGTTGATGTCTCCAAGTTACTTCTACATCTCATTTTTAAACAAAAAGGCTTTTTAATTATGTAAATATCTTGGGAAATTAAGCACAGATTTTTTTCTTTCCCAACAGCCTCAGCAATATTCCAGCACTGTGACACTCACCAGGGAGCAGGAGGTTTGGGTGCTGGTGAGCTGGCAGCTTCCCATCATTAGCAAATGTTCTGCAAGAGCCATAATAACAAAAAGGGCACAGAGCACTGCAAGGACACCATGCCAAGTACCAGCATTAGTCATCCCGTGATCAACTGTTTTGAAGATTTAAGGGTCTGTTTTGTTCCTTCCCTCCAGCATATGTGCTTCAGCCAGCTCTTTGCATCAGAGTTAAAGAGGCACTGTGTCATTTCTGTCTTCAAAGGGGACCTAAACCTCACTGGAGGTGTGTTGCACTGGGGCTCTACATCCAAATGCTGCAGAATCCCAGACCTCAGTACATTCCCTGTATACTGGATTTATTTTGGGAGGAAAATCAGGAAGCATAAAATTTGTTTGAGCACTCAATTTTGTAGCCTGAACTTGTCTCTCTGTCTTATCCTCCAAAGTGGGTTTGTTCAGTAATATGGTACCTCCACCTCTGCAGTCTTTCCTAGCTGTCTAAAGGGGGAAGGCAGTTCAAGTGAAGCTGGCCAAGGCCAAACAAAGCAGACCACATCCCACACCCGTCACAGGGCTGAGCATCACGTACAGTTTTAAAATAGTGCTGAGTCTCCTCTTATCCCTGACACCTGCTTCTGTGATTTCTATTTGTTAGAAATTGTATGGAGGAGAGGGGAGAGCATCCTTTGTATGAGTGTGACAAGAGTTTAATGACTTGTATCTACTTAATAAATCTGCCCCCACTTCACCAAGTCCTGTTTTGTCAACATCTCAGTTCCAAGAGGGAAGGAGTTAAATGACTGCTTGTTGTTGTCCTGCAGCTGATGAGATGACCCTTATGAATTTCAGGTCAGTATTGACAAGGTGTCATTTAAAATAAACAAACACCAAGCAACAAGAGTTGACAGTTGAGCCTTGGGACCACATTCTTGGCTTTTTAATGGTAGGGAGCCTTCATGCTCTGGCAAAAAAAGTTGAAGTGCGGGATTCCTGCAGAATTACGTACTAAATCTGCAGGAATACAAAGAGAGGTCACTGTGAGGGGTGTTATTTTACTGAATACCAAAGGAATTAAGAATGATCAGCCAATTGGGCTGAGGCTTTGTCATTTAGATAAATATTTATAAGAGATCTTTTTCTTTTTTCTTTCTTTTGCACTTAGTTTGCAGCAGTTGTGCATAAAAATTTGTGCACAGTCTTTTACAAGTAAAGGAACTCGGAGTTTGGGCTGAGTTATGGTCTCTTTTATGCTGCTGGGTGTTGGGAATAATAGATGTGAGATATAAATCAGGCCCTTTCTTTCATAACATGGGGATGGACTCAGGTTGCAGAATTTCCATGTAAATTTCTTTTCAGGTTGGGACATAGAACTATTGAGGAGGGCAAAAGATTCAGAGGGCTGGCCCAGAGTCCGTACTAATTGGATTCAGATCAACTTACTGTAATTTCAGATGAGCTTTTTTCACAGTGAGGAATTGGAGCTGGGTTCTGTCTCTGGCACATTTCTTATCTAAAATGTGTTTGTTTTCAAGAAAATGTCTTTGTAACTGAAACCCCAGAGAAAATGTTGAATCTTGCCTGCATCAGCCTATGCAGGGTACTTATACACCTGAAATATGCATATAAACATGTTACATAAATTCACACTGGGCTGCCCTCTAGAATACACAGCTTGCACAAAGAAGCAGGCCTACTCCAACTACAGAAAATTTATATTCTCAGGTCTATCAAAGTGATTTGAGAAGCTTAACTGGGATTCCAAATCAGACCTAAATGCTATGATAAAAGATGCTATGAGAAGGTGTAGCGCAGTCAAAAGTTTTCATTCCTCAGGCTTTGTGAAATACGTAAGAATCGGCTCTAGCAGTTGTCTGCAAAGATAGTTCTACTATCCATAAACAGTCTTTGCAGTTGAATATACTCTCTCCTTTGACTGAATTCATTACAGTCACCAAAAGAGTCTGTCACTACAAGATGTGACTGTGTTTTGAAGAAATAGCAGTGGGCCACTCACCCTTCCAGCAATGAAGGGTTAAAGGCAGGAGCTAAAACTTGCCCTAGAATCAGAAGTCAATGGTAAGGACTTCAAGCTCAGAAGCATGCTGCAGTGTCCCAGGTCTTCAAAGAGCTAGGTAAACACTATTTACATGACAGTGCAACAATCCCATCCCCAGACAGTATCTTCTTAATTGATATCCTTTGCCTTAGGCTGTAGAGTTTCTCTCCCTCCTTATAACCACCTCTACTTGAGAGAACTGGTAAATCTACTCAATTCCGAGTATTCTTTCAATTAGTTACTTTTCTCACAGTTTAAAGAATGTACTTATCTATATCCCAAACATATTCCATTTCAGAAACAAACCACTGGATCTTCTTATGCATATGTCTGTTACATTTAAAAGTTAATCACTTGCTAATAAAGTATGTTTTCTAGATTGTGAATAATTCTTGTATTTATTTTCTGAAGCCTTTCCAATTTCCTGAAAGGTTTCTGAAAAGGCAGATACCAGAACTGTACACCATATTCTAGCAACAATCTCACTAATGGCCACTTAACCACTTCCTGCTGTCAGCATCTGAATTATTGTTAATAAAACCTGAACATATCAGAGATGAGCACAGCATGTTCTGCTTGTGCAGAAGAATCACAATGGGCTCATGTAGGAAAATGATTGCAAACTATACTGCAGTAGTTATTGAGGACTAACATCCCCACCACCACACACACACACACACACACATGCACAGAGATGCTTTTTTATTCCATCTGAAGCATATTTTGTGAAGCTCAGTTTAATCCACTTCCAAGGATTATGAGGTTATTTAGCTGTAATAGGTGATACCTTGGTAAAGCTAAAGGAATCTTGAACATTCGTGCTCACCCCATCCCACTGACACGCTCTCCATTTGATATTTTCCAACCTGACTCTGCAGGCAGAAAGGCCAGTTCTCAATTGTCAGCTCCTTTGCTTGCAATGCTCAGAATTAGATCTGGGAAATTACATTCTTGTTATCATAAGGGCTTTGGATTCTTGTCCAAAAGATGAAACTGTGAAATGAACTGAAACTTACTCGCAAATTCCTTTTTTGGCTGCTATGTGAAGAGGTAACAGGCCATCCTTATTGGCTTTGTTGGCATCAGCTCCGTGGGATAAAAGAAATTCCACAATATGTACATGTCCATTTTTGCAAGCTTCATAAAGAGCAGAGGCATTATCACTGGCTTGAGTATTTATATCAGCACCTAGGAAAGAAGAAAAACTTTGTAGTTTTCTACTACAATGGTTAAAATCAAATGGAAGGAACATAGATTGGATGAGCACATACATCTCCATGACACTGGACCTACAAAATGTGCTGGACAGGGATCTGATTGAGGTCATATCAGAGGTGATACAATCATATCAGATATATACACTTGTATCATAAACTTCTAATGGCTTTTAATATGACGTGAATTTTATGAGGCATAGTTTAATGTAGGTGGAAACCATTCGTTCCCAATCATTAATCCAGGCTCCATTCAGCTGTAGCTCAAAGGCAAAAAAACTAAACAAGTGCTGTTCTTTATATAGCATGGCCTTATCTTTAGACACAATAATTCCATTAATATTTATGTGTTGACACTACGTAAATACACTATTCCTAATCAGGAGTTTGGACGAGATATCTCAATAGATGGTCTCCCAAATTATGTGGTTATGTATTTATGATATATATTTATTTATATTTATACTCTATATATTCACATAAGTACATTTATACTACTTATACTATATTTTAATTTTAGTACGTATCCTGGCTAAAGTAGGATTCTCTAATATGACTTATGTGTGGTACCAACAACAATTCTAATTCATTTTTATTTGGTTATGCCTTAGTCAAGGAACATTTGATTTCAAAACTCAACACCTGAAGCCATCTCTCTTCACTTCATGAGGCTCCAAGTCTTAAAAAAAAAAAAAGATAAATATTACTAATGAGCTACTAAATTATTTAGGGCATTTTTTCTACATCTTAAACAACATGCAAGAATAAACTGAGACAATACTTTTTTGGCCACAAACAATTTGAAATCTAGCTTCTTCTGTGCTAATATTAAAGGCCTGAAAGCCTGGGTTTTGACCATAATATACTGAACCGTGGTGTTCTCAGGAAGGCTGCTCTATGTGTATCTTAAATGGGAATGACAGTTCACTGAAGTTTTGCTTCTGAACTCTAATAAAGAAGCCAGTCTTTCATTTGATCATGAAAACTCCCTGCCAAAGAGAACATTTCCCTGTCCTCTCACTCCAAACTGAAACATCTGTGTTGTATTTGTCCCTTTGAAGATGCTATAGCTGGAAACATCAGGAGAACTGCAGTGACAAAACAAAACAGAGGACTATGTTCCTAATGAAAAAAAGAAATAAAAAAGAAACCCTTTTTATGATGAACATTGCTCATTGTAAACAATGCAGTGATATCATTCCCGGGATTCTCAGAGGAGCTTTTCAGGGCTTGAAACAATTGGACAGTTTTATTGGATTTTCTCCTGCGTATTTTTCTCAAAATTGAACTTTAAGGAAATCCTAATATATATCTAAGTTGTAACACAAATCACATTCTGGCTTAGTTTCCAAAGTCATAGGCAGTATGATGGACTAAAATTGACTTGACAATGCTATCTGGAATGCAGAACACATTTTCTGTTCCCCAGCTCTCATATCTTTCTTAGCCATACTAACAGCTTCATAAGTTTTTCTTATCTTCATCATTGTTTAGTTCTTGTTTCACAAGTACAGGACCCACCTCTTACCTACATTGAAGATATTAGCATGCAGTGAAAATAAAATATGTCTCAGAATAGTCGTAAAGTATGTTATGCTTATTGTAAGGCTGTTATTACATGAGCTGAGCAGCAAACAATAGGTTTAATGTAAACTAGAATCTATTTATATGTTTGAACATATATATACACCTAGGTGGAGTGTGTCTGCTTCTCCTTGGTGTAAATCCATTAACTATACAATAGTAGTTTATTTTCAGCAGGATTCATTAGCGCAGGAAAGCTAACCTTCCTCACCACTGCACATGTTCATGAGCAGATGGTGTTGACTAATGTTCAACTTCTGCCATCTATTACTACCTACAGTTGTCTTTTATGACTGATTAGATTTCAGACTATATGTGTGCACGAATATGGGTTTTGAAAGCTGTCAGGCAATGCAATTAGAGAGCACCAAAGAAGGTGGCCATGAATGAATGCTGAGAAGCACATGCTCTCTGAAAGACCACGGTCTCTGGAAAACCCTACACAATTCAGCCATATGAAGCAGCAAGTTTTCAGCACCTCTACAGGCTAAGCCTTGTCTCCAGAGGCAGATAATTTGAGAGGGAGAATTAATGGGAACTTTGAAACACTAAGAATTAAATGAGTGAAGATATGTAATGGTGCAACTGTACTCACCACATTTTGCGAGGTATCTCAGAGCTTCCAACTGCCCACTCTCAGCTGCCACAAATAAAGAAGTGATCCCATAGGCATTTGCAGACTCAATCTTGGCACCGCCTTTCACAAGGATATCAATAATCTCCAGGTCATTTCGAGAGACAGCCTCATGGAGAGCAGTCCATCCTCGATTGCAACGATGGTTGGTATCAGCATTGTACTGTACCAGAAGTCTTGCGGCTTCTGCATTCTTGCGCTCACAGGCTGTTTTGGAAAAAAAGGTAAGTGACTGGGAGAGGCCTTTGAAAAATGCTGGGTGTTGCAGTATCTATTTCTTGTAGTAGAGGGGAGTATAACATAACTAGACCACAGTGAGTAAGACCAAAGATCCATCTAGGTCACTACGAGGACCAAGGTTGTTGCCAAATGACACTGTCCAGGGCTTGTAAAGAACATGGCAGTGAAGCCAGTCTCCATCCAGGACCTGGAGGAGGCTTGGTGTCTTACGCAGGAGTTGGGCCAAGCCTGGTGCTGAGGGGAATCCAGTCCACCACATTTGTACCAACTGGACACCATGGTGACAACAGGGAGGTGACAAGGTGCAGGAGATAACTGATGGAGAACAAACATGTTACAGAAATCACACGGCCTGAACACATTCTTTCCAAATTCTGTGCATACTGACTGTATCTTACTGCCCTGGACTGAAGATAAAGCTCTATATAGACAAGAAAATTAAAGAAGCTCAAACCAACACTACCCAGGAACTTATCCTTCAAAAACAGTAACAGTGTGAGTCAGCAGCACTTTCTCAGCCTGCAGCAGTTTATAGCTCAGGATCATCCTGAGCTGAAGATATTTCTGGATAAATAACACTATTTTGTTGATTTTTTATTCTACCATTTTCTCCCATTGCTTTTTGAATCCGAGCTCACGAGGCCTCCTACAAACCTTTATGGTAGAACTCCAAACTAAAGATACCTAGAATAAACAGCCACATTTACAAAGACCAATTAGCATTTGTTGCACAATGTACAGAAAGAGAGGTCAGCACATTCCATAGCAATTGGGGTTCTTCTTTGAAATAACATTGTCTCTTGCTCAGAGAGGTCCCACCTTTTGGTTTTGATTCTTCTCTTGGGATGTATCCATTGCTCCCTCTCCTATACACAGGTGTCACTCATGCATACTGAAAGCAACTATGTGATTAGACACTTCTGTAATTACCCAGGCATAACTCTGCAGAGTTTAATTTGCTCACATACTAGGGATGACTAATTCGTTATGATAATTTTTTCACTCTTTTTTTTCTTGGAGGATAGGCAAGCAGATTTTGCATCAAGACTAGCATATTCTTAATGACAGTAGCCTGACCTGGCCTGACCCACATGGTATATGTGTCACTGGCATGTCTACACTTACTGTACTCCCACATCTAACATCTCGTTAGGTCCTACTGTTTAGAAAAGCACATATATTCCTGTACTATCCAGCCTTCCATAAATTTGGGACATTGTGTAGACACCCTGTGTGTAGGGCCGCACTAAGCATCACACCCCCCCATCCTCAGTACCACATCGCAGCCTGCACACTTCAGGACAGCCAATAACCCTGTCTCTGATATGGATGAGAAGAGAGGCATGGCATGGCAGATCAACCATAGGAGACAGATGACTACTGGAGGGAAGCAGAAAATAGGAGCTAATTGCTGAATTCCAGCCCTGCATCACAAGCATTCCTGCAGCTCTGCTCTGGTGGTGCCAGAAGACCTCAGCAACCCTGGAAAAGCAGCCACTTACCTTTATAAAGTGGTGTTTCTCTGGCCTTGTTGGAGATGTCAGGCTCGGCCCCAGCCTGCAGCAGGGTGAGCAGGCAGTCCAGATTGCCCCGGCTGGTGGCCAAGTAGAGAGCTGTCTCCTCATTGAGGGTGCGCTGGTCAATTGTGCCAGGGTATGCTGTGAAGAAACGGTGAGCCCAAAGTCATTATGGCATGTAATGCTCAGATATCTGCAGAATCAACGCCTTTCAAAATCCTTGGAGTTTTAGGTGAATTTTTGTTGTTTATTTCTTTTCCATGAGCAAAGTAAGTTAATAATATACTCTAAAGTTACTATAACTCAGATCAAGTATCGAAATCAGTCACGATTTTAAAATAAAATATTCAGCTATGACCACTATTGATGCAGAAGGCTGATGAATAACTGCTCTTCAGTAGCACTTTGAAAACAAACTATAGCAGTTAACCACCTTCAAGCACTAGCAAAGAGGTGCTGGACTGGATCTCCAGCTAGTGGGAAGTGGAGTAATTGCTGTCAGCTGTGGCAGCTGAGCAGCTCACAACAGCTGAGAGCACAGCAACAAGGATTTACTGTGAGAAATCCAGGGCTTGGCAAGATATCCAGCTATCACTTTCTCCTGAAGATCCTAACTTTTAAAGGCTTCAGAATAGAAACCTATTCTCAAAGAGAAGGTGAAATTAATACGTCATCAGAGAGGCTGGAAAAAAGCTTTACACGCAGTCCCAGACCTAGGCTGGACTGCTGCTAATTCTGCTTTTTAGTTTACTCATATTCTTCTTCTCCCCTTTGTAATTAATTAGTTTTAACTTCACTGACCTTTTTGCAATAGGCTCAGGCAACCCACTTGGCCATAGTATGCAGCTTCATGAAGGGGTATCCAGCCGTCTTTATTAGGTTCAGAAAGGTCTTTTCCTGATTTCATCATGTTGCATACTGCTTTTTCATCTCCATCCTTGATTGCTGCCACTACAGGGTCAAGTTCTCTTTAAAACAAGATTTAAACTAGATTACTGCTTCTTTCATTACTGGGAAGCCTTTTGTAGCAACATCGCTGTAGCATTTGGCAAAAGTAGTGAACCCTTACAACTTATATAATAAGTATTTGTGGCCCTAAAATGTCTTGGTACAGGGCCTGTAGAGAGAAAATTTGTTTTCTCTAATCTGGCCATTCACAACAGATCAGAGGAATCACTGTCTGGAGGTGCTGATCTCTTTCCTCAGAATGTAAGGAAAGTGTAGGTGTGACTACTCTCTGGCATAACACTTATATTTTGGACATCTGGAGTTGGGGGAGACCAGCCCTACCCTTGCTCTTTAATCTACCATGAGTGTCCACGGTTGTGACAATTACATCACCCTGCCATTTGCTGTCCCATGTGGCAAGGTGTTTCCGTATGAGATGTCTTAAATAAGATTAGTTTTGAAGCTAATTGCCCCTGCTTACCCCTGAAGAAAATTTAAAATTTGATATATGGGTGGCTTAGCCCTTATGCAGAAATGCTCTAATAAATCTTGTTCTTATATTTTAAATATACTTCCTATTCCTCTTACACAAGCCTGTTTACAGAAGTTAGCTGATCCACTTATGAAGAAGTGAGAGCTTTGCTTAGACTGTGTGAACTTAGACTGGAATGTTGGTTTGGGCTCTCCTTCCTTCAGCCAGGCAGAATTAAAAAATATCCACCCACCCAAATGAAATTCTGAGCTGCCCTTCATGACCAGCCCCAGAGATCCTCAGCTGTTATTTCAGCATTGAGTACTCCAATTTTCAGAAATGATAACCACTTCAGATATTATAGACCTTCAAAAATGTGTCTTCCTTGTTCCAGTAAGACATAACGTGCTGGAAACTTCTGAAAATCTGGTCTTTAAAAGCCTGCTTGGGAGCAGACCAATTAGCTGTGTTGACAAGACCATTCTTCCAAACTTCTTAGCCAAATTAGTAGTTCCTGAAGTAACTGAGGCCTCCGGGACTGCAACTGGGACCTGGTGCCATGCTGTGAAGTGGTTCATGTTCCAGTTAATTTGAACCCAACAAACCACTGTCAGGCTCCACAGGGCAAAGTAACTTCTAGGCTCATGGAGTAAAAGGAATGAAAAAATATTAAGAGAGAAGGAATATTTTAAAGCCTCTTCAGAGTAGAAAGTCACTGAAATGTGTCACTGAAAAATGGTAAAGTAGTATTTCAGTTTTTACCAGAGAAAACAAAAATAACATGAAAGTCATCTTTTTTTTTTTTTTTTTTTTTTTTTTTGGTGCTACCTAATTCCGAAGCTTTCAAGAAGAGGTTCACTGAAAATTTACAAAAAGCATGAAGTGTGCTCCATGCCACTCAAAAGTGAGACAAAATGTGCAGGCTACAAGCAAGCTTTGCTTTGAAAAGCCTTCCATTTGCGGAACATGCATTCTTCATAGTCCAGGCAGCAACCTGTTTCTCCAAGCTCTCTAAGAGCAATTGCAGAGCAGGGTTGATCTGGGCACACCGCGGTGTCCTTCTTGCAGAGCAACAGCGAGAGCTGCTGGGGAACACCCTGCACAGTGGAAGTCACAATGTTGCCTGACAATCATAGAATCATTTAGGTTGGAAAAGACCTTCAAGATCATCCAGTTCAACCATACCACTGACCACTTGTACCTGCAGCAGGGACTGCCTCCCTCCTTTCACCCTGGCTGAGACTGCTGACCTTGCAGCAGAGGCAGGGAGCTGGTAGCTTGCAGCCGATGCAGGCAGGATCCTGCCCATGGCAGTCAGTGGTTCTGTGCACAGTGATGTGCTGTGCCTTCCAGCACTAGCATCTGCTTGTGCTCCTGCTGAGCTGTGCTGGGAGAAGGCAGTCACTGCTTCCTTACTCCAAGGCACCGACTGGCTAAGCTCCAGGACTGCAAACACCACAAATGAACAAGTATTTTTCAGGTTCTAATGGGAACTTGCTAAAAAAATGAATGTGGGCTATATTTTCAGAGACAGAGAATGAGAGGATGTTGGAAACAGGAGAGTTTGTGGTTTGAACTAACTCTACAGAGAAAGAAAATCTTTCAGCCTTCACATCAGAGAGACTGTGGCAGGAGGTGCGTGTCTCAGAGAGACTATTGGCACCACCAGGGGAGGAATACAGCCTGTGAGGAAAGTCATGCAGGGCACTGAGGATGGGAACAACCAGAAACTCTGGTTATTGCAGAAGGTCTAAAATGCCACAACAGAGTGAGATCAGAGAAATTAAAATACAGGCAGCCCAGCACAGGAGGCCTCAAAAAGAAGATCATAGGTACAACCTCTGCAGTTAGTGCAAGTTACAGGAGCAGCACTGGATTTCATTGCCTTGCAGGTGCTGGACAGACCAACAACCTGAAACAACACAGACGTCATCAATTTCAGCTTGCCCAGAGGTACTCAACCTGTGCCATAAACAGTGTTATTAAAACTGAAAGAAAAGTCACCAAGATGCTTCTCTGAGGATAAACTCAGGGCCTGGAGTGGAACAGGTGAATGCAACACTTGCCAAGGAATAGGAAAAGATACCATTTCCCAGGTGAAAAAGTACTTTGCGCCACTTGCTTCTTTCTCTATAGCTGGAAGCAAGGATCTCAAAAGAGCAGAGCCACAAAAATAGCAACACTGTAATGGAGGAAGATATGGGAAACAAAGCCAGGCATTTTGCCTGAGGAGATAACAGCCTGAACAGGCAGCTGCCTTCCCAGCCACAGCCCACTCAGGAGGAATCAACTGACCTTCTGGTAACTGCTGGGCTGAGGTCCTAGGGACACTGCTGTATCTCCATACTTTTTAGAGTACCCTGGGGGCTAAACCTAAAATTGTTGGTTTTGTCTAGATAATAGATTTTTATATAGATATTTGAAATGGAGCATTTTGTTGACGTCCGTTAACAGTAACAATTGGCAAGTTTGGCTGGGAGAAGAGGCGGAGGTGGGGGATCTTCATCTTTAAAACCCTCTGGCACAAGGCTGCTGAAACCATCTGTTGTTCTGTGCAAAGGTTCGTGTTACACATGTAGGGCTGCTCAGTGAGACCTCAGCATTTGGGCACACGATAGAGTTACCAGTGCTTCATGAGTTACTGCATGCCAGGTGGGCCACCGCAGGAGCCTGTGCGTGGGGCTGGCACACAGCAATTGCAGGGGGAATCACGTTAACTGAGACCTCGCTGAAAGCAGAGCGGACCTCGGATCTGTGGCAGGGTTAAATATGCGTGAAGAATCAGTTACTATTCTGCTTAAGTCCTCAGATGTTGAATGAAGCAAAGTTCTGTCAGGCTCCTTGACCTTAAATGATTCCTGAGTAAGATGAGGGGGTTTGCTGGACCAGGCTGTAGATGTTTTAGCCAAGCAAATTCCAGATCAGTACAGAAGGTTTAATGAAACTGTGTGTGAAATCCTTGTTTTCTGCCTGTCTCATAGTTGGCTATCCTAAAAACCCAACACATTCTGTTGCTTGGACTTTGTCAGATATAGAAAAAAATGAGTAGTAAAACTATGGAGAAAGCCTGAAGATCTGACGAAATCTTAACCTTATAGGCAACTCGAAAGAATTGCTGCATTTCAATGGCCAGTAGCCAAGATAATAAATACTCACTGCAGATGAGATACATAGTGGGGGCAATTCTGAGACCTGCAGAGTTCAGTGGAGTACAGAAAGGTTCAGGAAGCTGCTTCTTTTCTGGAAGCATGGTGAGATGCGGGCAGCGTGAATGAACATCTCCCCAGGTGAAGCCAACCTATCATCCCTGCCTGGCTCTGAGATCCGTGCTGTAAAACAGTCATGCCATCATGCTGTGTGGCTTCACAGCCACACTTTTGCTCTCACCTGGCAGCAGAGGAGTGCTAGCTTATTAGCCTTATCCCAGCCTTCTTGTGAACTGAACTCTATTGAGCTACATGATGCAGAAGAAAAGCCTGCTCTCCAGTCTTTGCACACAGTGCAGCAGAGAGGCATGCAATGTGTGCAGAGCGCTTAACAAGAGGATGCAGTTTCAGTGTGGCCAAGGGGAGCTGGCTGGTGACAGGGATGAGAGTGGCCTCATGATTCAGCAGAAAGAGAGTTTCACAATATGAGGGAAAGCAATGTCAGTGGAGACCTAGGGATAGAGCCTGGATCTGCCAGGGTGCAGGATGAGGTGTGGGAGAATGTAGACCTGGGTGAGGGACTGGGATGAAAGGAAGAAGCGTGGTGGAGGGGTAGTTGCTGCAATTGTGCATCCAGGGAGGGACTTGTAAGACAGATAAAGTGAATTTTGAACTGGGTAGATAAAAAAGACAGGGAAGAATTTTCTGCAGGGCACAAAGAAGTGCTGCCTACAACACTTTCCTCTCTTCATCTGATAGGTAAAGGCAGGTGGATGCATCTACTTTGCCCCACAGAGAGCTGTGATAAACCCATCATGGTCCAAACATCTCCACTACACAAAAGCACTGGGGCAGAGCTCAGGCCACCCCCTTGTCTGTCTGCTTTCTTCATCCATGACTGCCTTCACCTAAGCTTATTTATAGCCTCTGCTAACAGCAAACATAGTCAGGAGGATCAAAGTCAGTCAAGCTGGTTACCTCCTTCGTCAGGTAAGATGTGGTACGGCTCCCCTGCAGCTCTCCTCAGTGTGGTAGGACAGTGCGGTATTAGTGGGAACAGGTATGGCATCTTGGGAGCATTTATAAAATACTTTGAAGGACTGGACTTTCTCACTTTGTTTATATACTGCAATAAAATGTTTGTTTACCCCACTGTTCCCCACCATTGAACTGTGAACTTAATACCAATGCATTTACTATCAGCACCTGCCTGCCTCATCTACTACGTTGATACAGGAGCCAGCCTATATAAACAAACATCCCTTCCCTGCTGTCCTTATCACCTCAGACCTACTAAATAGCCCAGAGTCATCAGGATACATGCACTGGAGGGATGGAGAGGGATGAAGGATGAGAAGAAAACAAGGGAGGTTTGAGGTGGATCACCTATAAGAGCTTGGGCATGGTCCAGGGCAGCTGGAAGGTTGGAAGAAAGACCTGAAAGGCAGCTGGGGTGTGGTGCAGGTATCAGCAAGACCTCCTCCAGAAGAACACCACCATTTCCCCCCACCAGACACCATCACCACTCAGAAGAGCTGGCTTAGAAGGAGAGTGGGTAGCAAGGCTTGTTTTGACCGCGGGGGAAAGCGGGAGAAGAAGGCACTTACACAGGCTGGGATGTGCTGCACAGGCTGCTGTCGTACCTTCGCCTGACCCCCCAGGCTGCCCCCGAGCTGGACGGCTGGGCACGGCCTCTTGGCTGGGCTGCCAATCTGGAGTGGCGATGACATGAATGAAATAAAGAGAAATACTCCGAATAGGAGAAACAGGTCATGTTGAGGCAGAAACAGAGACACACATCCACAGAGACAGAGTGAGAAAGCCTGCCGGTCAGGGCTTTGAACAAAAGCAGATGGCCACGGCTTGCTCTCTGCTGGATTCAGCTGCTCACTCGGCTTGAGATTATTTTTGGCCCTCGGAGGAAGCGTCAGGGGATTCAAATGACCATATAAGACAACAGTGAGGTTAACCCTACCACCACCGCACAGGAAGCAGGCACGAGGCGAGGTGGGGTGACATTCATCACCTCTGAAGTGCCATGCAAGCAGGACGGAGGCGGAGGAAGACCAAGGGCCCCTGTGTGCCGACTCTGTTTCCAGCTCGACTCTCCCATGTGGCAGAAGAGTTCAGCAATGTTACAGATCTGGAGCTACAAGCTGCAAAGGTTTTCTCCCCAGTGGGAGGTCAAAACCTGTTGTGTTGAGGCAAAGGCAGGACAGTTAACGTGCAGAACTGCAGATACTGCCTTTTGCCGAAATAGCAGGTGTCAAAGGATCTTCAAGGACACGACAAAACAGCCAGGGAAGCCCTTTTCTCCCCTACATTGTGTCCCTGTGGCAGAGCTGACAGTACAAGCACATGGTAACAACACTGAGAAGTCACAACTTTTGGTGGAAGCAAGATTGCCTGCTGTAGAGCATCCTGATTCTGCTGCTATGAAACATACTTACTGCTCGTCAAACTGTCCCCAGTTTCCCAGCCTTGGAAACCAAACAATTACAGGTGGTACTGAGTGAGGCGTGAGAGGATAGTGGAGTTATGAGAAAGAAGGAGGAACAAAAGTTACTCCCACCTTATTAAAAAAACCCAAAATTAGTTTGAAGGGATATTTTTCCTTGGTTTTGGGATGACTTTGTAACCTTTTCACTTCCCCCTTGAGAAATCTGCCTTTTAAAAAATGAAAGGAGAACCATGTCTGGGCTTGAAACTGTCAGCAGGTCTCCGTAACCCACAGCCCAGCAACGCAGGGGAGGGGAATGCCACTGTGCATTGGTGTCAGGAGCTGCTCTTGGCTGAGAGTAGTGTGCTAGAGGTCAGACTTTGATCTGAAATAGCTACATCCTTTAAAGACTGCAGTATCTACAAGGTAGCCAGCTCACACTGGTTTATAAACCTAATTTTGGCCTCTCTCCTATGTTTTCCCATAACAAATGCTGTGCTCCCTCTCTGGTGAAACCTAAGCTTGGCATACAGTGTGACCCCATGGGGGAAGGAGCCACTGGTTTCGGGAAGGATTCTGTCATTCAGGAAAGCTTTAGCAGTGCCCCTTTTCTTATTTTATTTGTTGCTTAAAACAGAAAACATCAAGCAAATTCTCATTTCACTGTGAGAATATAAATTGTTGACCTCATCAGATTTATAGCAGACTGTGGCTTTCAAACTAATGACAGGCTCACAGAGCAGCCGCTTGGCAAAGCTAGTTAGAAAGCACGTGTTTTGACAAAGGAAGCTGTTTGTCTCTTCCTGGGCAGGGTGTTTGTTGGGATGGCACAGCTCAGGCAGGCGCTCACTCACCTTTGCCAAGGGTAGATGTGATAGGGCGGGTGGTGGTTGCTGGCACGGCTCGGGGCAGCCACCTCACTGGGACCTGCCACCATCGACTTCTGGTGGCTCTGGGACGCTGGCTGACCCACAGGGTCCTCTTCCAAGCTCTGCTGAATGGCCATCTTTATAAGCTCATCTTCACTTAAGCTACTGTACAGACTGTATTCCTCACAGCCTATCGTTTGCCTTTGAGTATTTGCTGCTGTTGTAGCCATTTTTTGATTTTATTTTTTTTTTCCTTTCCTGTAAAAGGAAATAGTGATCATCAAAATCTGGAAAATGAAAGAATCTGTTGAGTTTTGCTTTTGTTCATCTCTACTTCTTGATTAGACTGACCAGAAAATCCTTCAGAAATCCTTTACCACAGAGAGAACATTACCAGCTAAAATTTGCATGTAAACTTAACGCACCAAGTTCTTTCTATCACATACAAATACTTGATTCAGTTGCTGGTTTAAGAAGAGAAGTTAGCTGCTGCAAGGAAAGCAGTTTTTTATCTACTTCTTCTGGTTACCACTGCTCAAGAGAAAAATGGGTAAAGCAAATCCCCATAAGAGTAAAGAGCTACAGATTTTACATTAATTTATATGGGAGAATGTCAATGGACATCTCTTTTTGTTGTTTTGTTGTTGTTTTATTTCTTGGTCTATTTGTAGAAAATTAAGGGAAAACATTTTTCTGTCCGTTTGCTGATTTTCTGCAAGGCCAGGTTTTCCACCACAAAGTGTAAAGAGACTTTGTTGAGCAATTTTTTCCACCTTATCTAGAGATCTTCTGAGCAACATGCAAAGCTATTCTTTGAAGTGACTTTGTTTCACTCAGATAGGAGAGCAACAGAACACTGCTCACTTCTGATTTTTTGCTTTTTACAGAACAAAGTTCAAGGTCATGAGCTTTAAGACTTATGGTCAATCTCTTCTAAAAGCTGGGGGTTGAGAGTGGGAAATGAGACAAGGGGAAAACAGGGCACACTCAGCAATCACAGAATGACTGTGAACCATCACTACAGTGTGAACTCAAAAAAGGCAAAGACAATCCAAAATACTGCAGTGTTTCCAGCAGGGATAGGGAAATACTAATGACATGAATGGTACAATGCTCTTGGAGGATTTCATTCAGATGCCAGAGAGCACACTGGCCACCAGTGTTCAAAAGCCAAGGGCTTATTTCATGGGAGGAGATGGAAAAGCTTGCCTCTTTTATGAAGATGACAGACAGGGGGGGAATAGGTTTGCTATTTATAAGCACTGAGCAAGAACTATGTAAAATAATGGAGAACACTGGAATGAGGAGAGATGAGTACAAGCTGCCCAGGAGGACATGGACAGGACAGGGAGCCAGCAGAAGGGGTCTGTGAATGCATGTGCCCCAGGTGCAGAGAGGTCAGGCATTAGCTGAATGTACCTGTGGGGTTACTGACACCGCTGTCTGACCCCACCCCTGGGGCTGTCAGTCCCTGTCCTGGTGACACTACAGCAGGGCAGGTCTCCAGGTCTGCACAGCTTTGTCCTGCCCAGCCATGAGTCTTACTGAGCCAGACCACCCAGCAGAGCCATGTGCATGAGGATGGCAGAGCCACCCAGCCTCCCACTGCTCAGGATCTGCCTATTACAGTTACAGAAACTATTACAGTTTGAAGAATTCACAAGAGCTTGAGTCAAGCCATAAACAATGTTAAATCTTGGATTTAAGCTTTTCTCTTCAGAAATGGTGATACCTCCTATATCAACAACCAGCTCAGCCTCCAAACACACACCAGAAGAAGTATGAAGAGTTCAGGGTAAAGGGAAGCCCAGCAGATTTCAGATTTACATTACGACTTTCAACAATAAAGGATGCAGCCATGACAACTGCCAAAATAAACCCTTTTGTTGCTGTAAATAACACAACCCAATTGTTGTCTTGTCTTTTTCTCTTTTCTTTTCTTTTCTTTTCTTTTCTTTTCTTTTCTTTTCTTTTCTTTTCTTTTCTTTTCTTCCTTTTCCTTTTTTCCTTTTCCCTTTCCCTTTCCTTTCCTTTCCTTTCCTTTCCTTTCCTTTCCTTTCCTTTCCTTTCCTTTCCTTTCCTTTCCTTTCC
>WTSP01002254.1:0-17365 GCA_025331215.1 Actenoides lindsayi
TGGAATGGGCTGCCCAGGGAGGTGGTTGAGTCTCCATCCCTGGGTGTGTTTAAGCATCGCTTAGATGTGGTGTTGGGTGCTATGGTCTAGGGGTGAACTTGTAGAGTAGAGTTAATGGTTGAACACAATGATCCCAAGGGTTGTTTTCCAACCTAAATGATTCTGTGATTTTGCGATTCTGTACAGCAGCACAGCTGAACACCTAGGCTGCACATGGAGGAGAGAGTAAGCGTATTCACATAGGAGTCATAGTGAAACCATCTAGGGAGTCTGCCTTCCCTTGAGGGTTAGAGAGAGTCTTAGATGAGCACCTGAGGCTCTAGCTTTTCCAACCTTAAAAAGTTTGGTGAGATTCATCCTGTTTGTAGAAGTTTTCTTTTATCAGAGTTGAATAGTAAAAACATTATGCTTTGGATGATATTTCTTTTGTACATTAGCTCCTCCAAAGTTTATGAAGTTTATTTATAGGAATGCTCTGACTGTAAAAAATGAATTTTTCTGTCAGGGTCCCTAGTTGCATCTAACTCTCTATTAATAACTTTTTTTCACTTTATATCATTATAATTTCATATTTTACATCGTATGTGATTGAGTTATGATTTACTTATACCATTTGATTCTCTCTTTCTAACTCCACATCAAATGAGCAATAGCTAAAACACTCTACATTGCTGTTAGAACCATCATACTGTATGTGTAAAGCTAGTTCCTTCAGTCTATCATTTTAAGAGTCCTTAGCTAGGATTATGTATGTCTACCATGCATAAATTCAAGGTAGAGTGTTTAGATAACCATGAACTTCTCTTAAATTCTGTAATTGTTTTAGAAATAGTATAAATATTTCACATTTAAAACAATGCTAAGAGTAATTGTGATCTTTACACCTTATATAGTATCAATGCTTTTCATGATATTATCCTACCTGTCTTAGGAGTTTGCATTTTCTTTTTTCTTTAAAAGAACATTAATATTGAATTGCATTATAGGATACTATCCATACTTTACTTCCCGTGAATTTTTGTTTGGTGTGTTTAAATGTGGCTCCTGGCTTGGCAGTTAATTTACTTTAGCTAAATAGAAATATACTTCTGGTGCTGTTAGTAACTGAATTACCACTGTTTTTATTGAACTACATTTCTTGTTGAAAATGCTCAGTTGAGTGAAATACTCTTTCTATTGCTTTCCCTCAGAATACCTTGAATTCTAGAGTTTTACATCTGATTTGGGTATTATTTCTTAACTATCTCTTCACTGTATCATTCATTTGATTCTAATTTAATGAAACTTATATGCTTGTTATTTTGGTTATTAATCCATTCATTATTTTAATAATCCTAATCAGTGATTGCATTACTTGGAAACCAAATCACCTTGTTAGTTTTTATGATGTTTTCTAATGTTGTAGGAAAAGAAACTGACTTTGTAGGAAAAGGAAATAACCAAATATGGGACCATTCTCCAGTTTAGTTTAAAAAAAGCAGTGATTATCAGGGAGCAGCAAAAATGGGCAGCTCCATAAGGAAAGGCAAGTTGGGAACCAAGCGTGACAGGAAGGTTGGCAGCAGTGACCTAACCAGCAAGGCCCCAGTCCTACAATACTCCAAGTGAGCAGAGCAGGTCCAGTTGTATTAACCATAGTCAGAGGAGAGTCTGGAGCACAAGGCAAAACTGAAGTGATAGGGAATGTCCCAGGTCAAGCTGGGAAGTCAAGTCATCAAGTCAGGATCAGGTCAAGTAACAGCAACCAGGACCATCTCCACTGCAATGATTCTCAGGCAAGGCTGTGGTGAGAAGACAGGTCAAGCCTTGCCAATGCAAGCCAGGAAGTCAAGTGCCCAGGTCAGGGTCAGGGTCTGGATGAGGAGACTACATGGCCAGGCACAAGTGTGGTAGTACTGTGGCTCAGCCAGCAACCATGAGCAAGAGCCCAAGCTCAAATGTAGCTTCCCAGCGGAATGGGGAAGCTGCTGCTTCTTGCAACAGTCTGAACCGAGGTTATGTAGCTGTACCATTACCAGCATTCAATTCAGCACAGATGGTTGAACCCCAGGAGGGGGAAGTGTACTCAGGACCCTGAGAAATTCACAGATAATTGCGAATACATTTGTTGTGTTTTGCTGTTTTTTCTCTGAGCTGGTCATATGGAAAATAGATATTGATTTTATTTAATAGATAGCTGGGAGAAGTAATTAATTTTGACAATTTAATTTCCTTCTTGTGTTGTTTTTAACTTGTTAAGTGTTTGAAGCATAACACTTTGAAAGACAACCTATTACCTTCACACAACACTGGTGTATTTGCGATACTTGACTTGTAGGTTACATTTAAAGTCAACCATAGATTTATTTCTTCATTTCTTTTTCTTTCATGATGTTTTCCTTCTTTAAATAAATTAAATTGATATTAACAAATCCCTTTCCACTTTCTATGTCCATCTCTACAATTGTCCTTATTGAACAACCTGAATCTATTGCAATCAATAGTTCAAGAAGGTGGCATAATGTAAAACACATACATTAACTATACTTTGAAGATTTGTAGGCAGAGCTTGTGTTTTTCTCAGTTAAGTTCTCCCTTTAGACTGTGTATCCAGAGGGTAATTTAATTCATTCTTCACCAAGTCCATAGGAAAATACCAGAAATATTTCCTATACACTGAAGATCCTATCTGCCTACTTTTCTTTGGGAGTGATAAGTACTTACAACTCTACAATTTTGCGTAATAGATAATGATTAATAGTCTGGTAGGTGAAAGGAGATTAAATTGCATCTTCTGTATTTCTCAGTAATAACCAGGTTGAGAGTGTCACAGATAAGAGTACTTAAACTGATTCTTCCTGAAGTTGAACCTGTATGCCAACAAAGAATGCAATAGTCATGGTACCAGGACAGAAAGTAGAAAAGATCTCATTTTAGTCTAACGGTATTAGCAATGAGTTGTGTGAGCTATAGATTCAGTCCCAAATACAGTTCTTGGAATGCATATCCATTTAAGATTAGACATTGAACAAATGAACCCATTTGACAGGATAGGAAGCATTTCACACAAGGTCATTACTGTGGATGTCTTATGAGACAGGAATTCAATGTTTTGAAGTTGTGTATGGAAACCCATCTCACAATTGCGGTATGAGTGCTGTAAACACAAAAATATGAGAGGAAATACAATTTGTACTAAGTCTAATATTTTCATCTTTTTCAGAGACAAACAGGCAGTGTGAATCTAATCCAGGATAGCAATGGATGTACAGGAATCTATTTCCTTAGAAATATGGCTATGGGCAAATATCCTAATGAGGTTGTTGTATACTTTACTAAAAAATAAATTGATTTAATTAAATTGTAGATGTTTAAATCTTGTTTTAGTGAGAATTCTTCTGGATTTTTCTTATGAGTCACTCTGTGAAAATGAATCAAATAAACCCATAAAAATTAAGCGTATTTAAATGATTTATTGCTTATTCATTTTGATTCATAGAGGAAGGATATATATGATCTGTTTAAGGAATAAGTTTATTTGAATAGGTATCATCTGGCACATGATACTCTCAAATAAACTCATTGCAGAGAGCTTCCTCATAATAAAATTTCCCTCTATTGTACTATGAATGTCTAATGTTCCTAATTTAATTAATTTTACCAAAGAAGAAGGATTCCCAAATGTCTTCAACAGACTTTCAATCATAGCAATGTTTGAAGCACTTAACATTTATGACTGGCACCATAAGGCATATGTAACAATGTATTTTCAGACTGCCACCTTTCTTCTCTATCTGGGGAAAATGCTAAATATGGGTCAGTTTATTTATTTAAATTTATTTATATCCTTGTTAACTTTTAGAAAGCATCTATTTGAATTTATTCAGCCCATCCAAATTATTGAATCCATGCATAGAAACATTTGAAATACCAAATGACCTTTTCTTTTTAAGGACAAAAGATGACATTTTGTGAAAGGAAATTCTTTATGCATTTATCTTTACAATATGTAAGTGTATAAAACATAACTTTGTTCTAATTTCCATAAATGCTGCTTACATTATTTTTACAGCATTTTTAAACCATTTGCATTTTATTTGAAAAAAAGTGTTATATCAAATATTGGAACTATTATATTAAAATAGTACTTCTGTTGAAATCAGAAATGTATTTTCTCTTTAAGAACAATCTATAGGTTTGGTTAGTGCTTTGAGAGTGAAGTATGAATTTTACAAATCCTCTCTGAAGTACTGTAAACAATTCAGTCATGGAAATGATCTGTTGAGTTTGAGGACACGGGAGTGAACTAAAACTGCTTAACAGACCTTTCACTAATCATAAACCATTCTGTATTTCTCAGGATTATTAAAAAGTAAAATTTCTTGGAATCCAGAATGTGAATGTAATAGTAATAATAAAAACTGTATCTTATACAGTGGTAAAGAAATAAATGTCTGTCTTGGTAACATCACAAGCTAAATTCAGCAATAGCTAAAAACTTGGAAAGTAGATAATCTGTCGGTCTGAATGCAAAAATAGTATGCTTTAAAAGCTGTCTTCTACAGAAGGGGCTTCTGCATTCAAATGAAACCAAATCAGAGAATAGATACCAGCAATGTTAGTTATTTCCAATAATACAAAATTGCATACCTCAATTTACAAATAGTGATTTATCTGTGCACTGAGAACTGATTTACGCTCTTTTTGCACCACTGTGAAACTTTCGTTGCATTCATAATGACAAGAGTCAGATAAAAGTAATTTATGATGTATACCATAAGCTAACATCTGATCTTGGAGTATAACTACTTTAAGGTCTCTATTTTTTTAATTTATCAAAGGTCAGTGAAAGTAGCAGTAAAAAATTGGCTTGGATTTTAAATGTCAAGAATTCTTTTTAGTGTGATGCTTACTTCAAAAAGCCACAAAAGGATATGACTGTAGTACTCCAGTGTGAAAGCACCATTGGCTTCCATGCTGCTATGCCCTGATGGCAATCAGGCTTTCCCTATAGAGACATCAGAGACCTATTGAAGATATATATTGAGAAGAAATGTGTGGAAGAACGTCAGTGACTCACTATATGGACCATTATGAACACCGGTCATATTTCCTATTAAAGTGAAAATGAACTAACAAAATGTCATGGCCATCCTAAACCAATGTTAAGAGAGAAGCAGGAGTACTTTAAATGTAGTCTATTAAATAGACACCATTGAAAGAGTACCATGCAAGTGTAAAGTATTAAGGAAATGTGGGTTTTCTAAACTTATGTCCATTATTTATTGAAAAGAAAATAGGTGTTTTTAAGCAAGAATGTAAAAACCTAAGAATGACCATAAGGGTTCAGCAAAATCATCCATCTCCTATCCTGACTCCCACAGCACTCATAAGTTGATACTCAGGAGGACACAAAACAGGACAAGCATACATAGTATTTCCCAGTACAACTCTTCCAGTTTTTCCCGTATTACAAGTTTTCCTGAGCCTGATGTTAAACTTTATTCTGAATATTTGTCCTGTTTTCTCTTGAATCCATCCACATCACAAGGTGTTCCACAGGCCTACTTGTGTTGAGAACCACATGCGTTTGTTTCCCCAGAGCATGACTACTGCCAGCTTCATTTGATACTCACAAGTTCTTGTACTGGAAAAGACAAGGAATAGTGGTCCCTATCTGCTTCCTCCAAGTCACCATGATTTTGACAACTGCCATCATACCCTCAAACTTTCCCTCTTCTAGACTGTAAATCCTTACCACTCAGAAATGCTGTCTTTCATGACCTAAAAATGAACCCTGATATGGCAGTTATATTAAGATGTTTTTTTAATTTTTACAACTTAAAATATTTGCCTTAAAAGAGTAGGCAAAGTTATCCAGACTAATAACCACAAAGTAAGTAGACTTTGATTTTTATAATACCCTATATAATTTGTCATGATATTTTCTTTTATTTTTACTCGCTTTCCAGGTTCTCTATAAATTGATGGAGTATGAGAATTGATGTTGTAAGCAGAAATTGCTTTTAAAAACTACTGATATTTGCCTAGTTGCTGTTTGCATGATAAATGGTGCTGTATGTCTCATAATTGCTAGGGACTAATGACTACTCTGCCTTGTAAATAAACCAGCAGACAGTGTCTGAGCCTATAGGCTAACGGCAAGAGATGCCTATCAGAAAGGTCTCAATTAACAGAGTACTCGTTTGTTGTGTTGTAACCTATTCTAGAGATATTCTGGTACTGACCTAGGAGCTGAGTACACTTCTATTCTCACATCACCCTATTTGTACAACTTTCCTGAGAAGACCTTTTGTGCTGAGCTTTATAGTTCAGGGCTCAATAAGCTTTCTATCTTTAGCACAGTTTCAGTTAGCCTGCCACTTCCCATTTTAAGATGTGAAATCTCAATTGTGTTCTTGTAATTCAGCTGAATGGTTAAGAACTGTGTAACATATTGGAAGAAATTTGAGCTTCCTGTGGTTTATCTGAAAATATGAATTAGTATTGTGTGTTTAAAGTTTGGGGTTTTTTTTTTACATTAAAGTGCTCTTCTAAATAACAAGAATATGTAAAAGGCATATAAAGGCAGGGAGGTTACATTCCATTATTTCCCAAGTAGTCTTCTATTGTTAGTTCACTGATGTACAGAATTCCACTTTTCCCTCTGTGTTACACTTTAATGCTCTGCTTTTTTAGTGGGTATTTTAGATAGTGGCTATTGGACATCAGCACAGTATCACTGCTATTAAAGGAATGTGGAAATTTGGTATCTTTTTAAATGATTGCAGTGTGAATAAAACATTGTTTATGTCCCTTTTATAAATATAATCTAAACAATCAGAATATTTTTTATGAGTCCATATATTTTATGAGTAAGTACTGTTTTCTACTAGCATAATTCTGTATTTCCAAAGAGAATTGTAACATTTTCTTGTGCAGAATTCTGTTTTGGCACATTGCTAACAGCAGTAGATGTTAGATACTGTCTATTACCCTGCCTCTGCCAACAACCACAAACTGAATGTTTGCATCTGCTTTGAGCCATGCACCAAATTGGAAACAGTTGTTGTGCTTATATTGTGCCTGCACAACTGACTGATGACAACTACCCTTCAGAGTATATAGAATTTTTTTATGCTTAATTATTTTTATTGCAGAGCTGGGAACTTAAGAAAATCCTATGAACACATCTTGGATAATTTGAAGTTAGGAATAATAGGGTAGTGAGAAGAATTAAGAAGATGACAGGAATTGTAAATATTTGAGTTGCTGATTTTTATTTTAATTTCCTTTGAAATTACTATAGAATCATAGAACCATAGAATGGTAGGGGTTGGAAGGGACCTCTGGAGATCATCGAGTCCAACCCCCCCTGCCAGCACAGGATCACCTAGGGCATGCCAAACAGGAACAGATCCAGGCAGGTCTTGAAAGTCTCTGGAGAAGGAGACTCTACAGCCTCTCTGGTCAGCCTGTTCCAGGCTCTGTCACTCTCCCAGTGAAGAAGTTTTTCCTTATGTTGAGGTGAATTTCCTGTGTTTCACCTTGCTACCATTACCGCTCATCCTATCACAGGGCACCACTGTAAAGAGACTGGGCCCTTCTACTTGACACCCACCTGTCAGGTATTTGTAAACAGTACTACACTGGCTCATGACATTTTCAGATGACTTTCTGGTACCTCCTCTTCCTTTCCTGGAAGTTACAACTTTTAACTTATAACTTTTCCTGGAAGTTATAAGGTTTTCTATGCATTATATGTGGATTTGTGGTACTATGCTCAGTAATTTTCTACCAAATAAACCACATTATACTTAGAATTGGCTATTTTTTCTCACATAAATTTGATTAGTTTAACCAAACCAATAAGAAAAAGAGCAATTATTTTTTTTTAATTGAAATTCAGTTGAGACATCTTTACTTTTCTTTAAAAAATGTATTACAATTCATTTATCTGTAACGTGTCTGAAACAAGAGATAAGCTTAAACGAGATTTTGAGTTAAATGAATGGTAATGCATTTGGTCGTAAATTATGTTATTTGCAATAAAAATATGATCTTTAAAACAAAATATTATTTTCTTAATTTATTTCAACATGAAATTAGTAAAATAGCAAGTAAATTATCTGCTTATATTTGCATTCAGTTGGTACATAATTTGGCTTAGTTTTAAACATATTTGGAATTTCTGTAATGAAACCAAAGAAAATTCTGAAGTACTTTTAGTTAACCTGTGTGTTGGTTTCTGTGATTGCTCTTTTAAGTCTAAATAGAAGCCATTCTAGCGTATCAGTCACTGCAAAGTTGTCATCATAAGCGGAAATACTTACTTCTTTTTGAATCATACCCAAGTAAGAAGCTGGTCTCATGAGATACCATCTTTTAAATATAAGAGCAGCTAAGTTCCCAGGTTTTGAATGAAGCTGCTTTAGGAATAGTAGTCTAATATGTTGCTATGCTTTATTGTCTGTATTTTTTCACAGAAAGGAGAGGAACTTTTGACCGTGACCATATATATCAGAAATTTTTGATAAATTGTAAATACTTGATCTTTGGAAAACTCACAAAATATAGAAAGTGCCACATATGTTTTAACAAATTTTGCAGGCATATGCTTACAAATATTGAATTGAAAATATTGGACTTGGAATCGGATCAGTGTGAACAGTTATCCAGACTACCTCAGAGCAGCGAATAACCGTGTGTAAATAACCTGTGTTGACATAGCTAATTGACCTGAGTTGTACGCTTGCGTGGTGTTTCATAGTAGTTCACAACAGAATGTACAGATTCTAACAAGGGTACTACAGAAGAACTTTAGCAGACAACGCAGCTTAAGATCATTGAGAAAGCCATATAGTTTCTCTAAAAATGTACAAATAAAAGCATTACGTATTTAACTAGAAACACTGGAATTTGTTGCAAAGCTTTATTAAGGTCCTTATACATCTGCTTTTTGGAATTTCTTGATTTCTTTTTTTTTCAAGAAACAAGAGTTCTGCTTACAGGAGTTTATTTTGTTTAGTTTTGTAGGGTTCTCTTTTAAATTTTTAGTAGAATTTATGCTGTAAAGTGTATTTTCTTTAACTACTTTTTTATTTTTTCATAATGCAAGGGATTGCCAGTAACCATTGACTAATGGTGCTGTGTACAAGCACAGCTGATGGCTTTGCAAAAAGAGAGTATAGCAGTGGTAGCAGGTAGCATCTCGCAGTCAGCAAGTGGCAATACCAGAGCAGGAGCAGTACTTGTGGTCACTGCAGTAGAAGGTGCCTAGACACTGCTCAGCTGAGCTCCTTGGTCCTTAGCAGGTGAGTGGAATCCCCAAGAAACTAAAAGAAAAATCTTTCTGGGTTGAAGAAAATCTATAATTACAGATAGTCCATACCCAATTACACCAAGGAAAGCAACCACTTAAATGAAGTCTGATTATGGTATTGTGTAGGAATTTGGCAGGTTTAAAGGCATGTAGGCTGAATTTGTTGAGAAAATAATTTATCACTTAGAAATAGGCCCTAAATTACTACCAGTAGATTCCCTCTCTAGAACTCATTGTATCATAAAAATTGTAATAAAAAGTAAGTACTGTCACAGACACTGTGCATACATAAACCATCTTTAAGAGCGGATATTTGAAATACCGAAACAAAAATAATACATTGACAAGCTATGTAACACCATCACAGCCAAGAAGGCACTAACCCCATGTAGGGCTTTACTTGCTATTCTCTACCACTAGAGAGAATGCTGCATAAAATATAGAAAAGATACATGGGTATCTGGTGAGTTTTGAACTTGGAAATTCAGAAAATAAGCTACAGAAACATGTAAGTCCCAAAGGAAAGTTCTGTCTACTTTGCCATTGTCAGGAGACCTGTGGGCAGAGTTGGCAGTAGGAATCTGAGGGCAGCAGAGAAAGGGAGCCTACTTGCTCAGGAAAGATGAGATTGAAAGGAGAGGGGATCTAGGAAACCTTTATGACCCTGGTAACTAACATACATAAAAGTGCAAATTTACGTGTTTGAGATTTGGAGAAGTGTTGGTAAGATGAGCTTTTGTGCCTGTCCATTTTGCCTAGTGTCTATTATGTTTCAATATTTCATACACTAAGCTCAATTTTAAATGAGCTGCTTCAAGGTGGAATGCACTGGTCATTATAGGAACCAAAGGAAGATAAGAAAAGTATTTAGCTTTTTCCACTAAAACCTTTATTAATAGTCTTGCAGAGTTCTACTGCAATTGCATGCATTCAGTTGGCAGGCCTTCATTCTTGTTGCTTTGTTTGTGCAGCACAGAATAATGGTAACAACATTTTATTAAGAGGCAGCCATGCTAAAAGGTAATAAAAAAAATATTCTTTATAGCTGCTTTATAAATTTGACTCTTCTTTGGTGGATATAAGTTTTTTTCTGTCTTGACTTGACTGTTTATAATTGTATGCAAACCTTGTAAGTAAGCCATTTATTGATTTTGCTACTAGTTTCATGTCAGGATAGATATGTACCAATGTATATGTGGGATGTATGTTTGGTTTGTGTACATTTATTTATAGCAGTGGATTAATTTTAAAGAATCTATTTGCATGGTGTTTGATGAGAGTATATTTACAGGGACAGGTATAATTTTTATTTTTTTTTTTTTTTGTGGAAAGGGTTTGGTTCTTGTTTTTTAAGCTTTACACAGGAGTCTTCTGAAATAATAGCTAGTGCAGGAGTGCACACCACTTGCATGCAGACATTGTTTTTAGTGTGAGCTTTTGGGGACAATCATTTGATGTACAGTAAACACAGGAAGACTTTTTTTAATACAATTTCTCATGTCCTCTAAAAGAAGGTAAGTAGAGTGTTTTTACTTTGCTATCTGTATCCTTCTTCTGCAGGAGACTCCTGATGGTGTATGAGGATTTAGACATGCACACAAAGGAATAGTTAATGATGTCTTCTCCTTTAGTCTGTATGTGGTGACACGTAAAGCTAGTTCTATCTCTTGCAACACATGACACTTCCTGTAACAAAGGCATGTCTGACCTGGAATGGGGGATTGCTACTTACCATGAAAAGCTGAGCATCTCTGGCAAGCTAGATTGGTTGTTTTTTACCTCAAGCATTTCCGTGACTGATAGTTCAAATAGTGTCCTTTTCTTCAGGAAAAGACTTTCTGTGGCATTATAGTGACTTTTCCATGTAAATTAATTAAGTAAACTAATACTGTAAGCAAATAAGCAAAACAGTATTTGTGGACAAATCTGTAGTATTTTGGTTTCTTTTTTTAATAGCTTAACTAATTCAGTTTATGGTTTCCACAGAGATACATCAGTAGAGCATATGATGCTCAATTACAACTCAGCAGTACAGTGAAAGGAAACACGGATCCCTGATACCTGTTGTTCTTGCCCCAAAATAAACAGATAAATCATAGCATTTGTAGAAATGTAAGCCTTTATTAACTTGCTTGGCCAACTTATCACTGTTAAGCCTCCTATTCTATAGTATAATGAAAAATTAAACCACCACATTATAAATTAAAATATCCATTTTTTGCTTTGTTTTTTTTCATAACCATGGGAAGAATATGGCAGTGCCTGAGATTTTCTATACACACATATGCATTTTTCAGCTTCTATGCATGAGCTTGATTCTATGATAATTTTAAGTTAGAGAAAATTTTCAGGGGGTTACATCGATGAAAGAGAATGAATATTTTACTAGGATATTATTTGCTTTTCATATAGGAACACTGAGGGATGGAATTTGTGTGGTTGATTATCAGCTATTTATTGAAGTCTGTGGTGGAAGACGGTCAGTCTGTATATCCTTAAACAATTCAAGTCCAGCAGAACTGTTGAGCTAGGAGAAAGCTAAAGGAACCCATAGAGTAGTCACTTCAAATGTAGGTATGTGCTAACTTTCAGCCATTTGGCTTGACAGAAAAAGTGGAGCAGTGATAGAAGCCTATCTATCTTCACAGTGAGTATTACACAGTACATTGTTCTGCACATTTGTTCCGTAGATAAAGATTCTATAGTTTTCTTTGTCTCATGTGTCTTAAGTGAATTTGCAAGCTTTGTCAAATGAACCTCCACAGAATTTATTCACCATAGTTCAGACCTGAATTTCTTCTCTCTCTGATTGCATCTCAGTGTTTCTTTTCTTCTCCTCAGGTTATTTTCAACATATAGTTAAAATTATCACCACAAGGTGGAGTTCTGAACTTTCCAGCATGAACAATCTCTTCATTAAATCAACAGGGAGTAAACATAATTTCTTCTTAACTATTACACTTCAATTACACCTGAAATATGCAGGAGTGTTTATAGGTATAAACATTTAGGTGAAGGCGGCAATAATTTTGGAACTATTTCTATGGTCAGACTAGAGTCTTAATGCAGAGTTAGTGCTGGTTTTAAACTTGGCCTTTTTAATCTCTTCTTAGGAAAAAAAAAAAAAAAGGGGGTTGAAGATTTACAGTCTAAGAATATTTTTAAATTTTTCTCCTCTTCAAGAAGAACCACAGTCCTGCAGCACATCAAAGGTGTTGCTGCAGACAATCTTATTAGTGTTTGCAGAGGAGTTTTCTATCATATAGTCAAAGTTTTTGGAAGGCAAATGTATACTTACCACCTATAAAGAAAAAGATTTTTTATAACTTGGGATTTGGTATAATTAGTTGGCCGTTTAAAGGAATGCTATTATGCATGCTCAGTTCCTAAGCTGAAATGATTTCTTGGTTTGCAACTCTGACAGGATTTTCAACACATTAGATTTAAGAAATACATAGTTTCATAGGTATTTCTTTGTTGTATCCTATAAAAATAGTGGTTTATAATATTATCGGTGTTCCTAATCCATTGTAAATGAGTACTTTTGTATGTGTGTAGCTCAGATCTGTTTGAGTAGTTTGGTGTCTTTTACACATCTGTCTCTAGAGTCTGAAAATGAACGCAGCACTCTTCTTGTCTCATAAGGTAATTAACTGCCGGAGTTCATCCGAGGAGTTTTAAGTGGTAGAGCAGTTGCTGGTGGTGTGGGAGGTGGTGGTGCTGAAAGGACAGCTCATGGAGGCGATTGGAAGCATTGCTTCAACTGTGACGTGTCTGTGAGAGGTATGGGAATGGTTAGAATATAGTCCTTATACAGACATGATCAGTTAAACATTTTTAAAAGTGCATGTATAATCAATCATTGATTATAATAAATTATTTGTAGTGCTCTTCTTCCTTATGGAATACACTACATCCTCTGATGTTACGGAAACCTGTCCTTCAGGAGGGCTGTGATAAAGTCTTTCCTTTAAATATTTCTGCTTTAATGCTTAGGAGAGGAAGCAAATTAAGATACTGTTCTCTCTCTCTTTTTTTACCTTGTTTTGTTTTGGTTTTTTTCTTTGTTTTGGTTTTGTTGTTTTTGTTTGGGTTTTTTTTTTGTTTAATTTGTGGCATTAATTTATAGCATGACGTGATATTGTCCCTCAGCTTCCCTGGAAATCCCTTGTTTTGGCATGTCATGCATTATGATTTTCCTGTTACATTACTCAGTAGTGATGAAAAGTTCAAACTATTAAGATTTAATTGAACAAAAGAAAACCAGGAGAACCTTAAAGATGCAATTAACACTTTGCTCTAATTTTCCTTAACTCATTTACTCAGTCATTAGGAATTTAGTATCTGATATTGTAAGCAACATTTGAAAATCCTATTATCTTTTCACTTTTCATATGCTACACATACATTCCTCCCTGGGTTTAAAACGTTGCTGTAAACATCCAGTTTTTGCAATAATCTCTGTCAGCTGCCTTAGTTCAGGCTTTTGTCTCTGTTTCTCAGTCAGGTAGGTGTAATTTTCCTACTAAGCATATAACATAAATACTGTCTAAAGTTTTGGAGTCAGGACACATTATCCACCTAGCTTATTGCCAGAATTTATGTGCAGTTGACAGCAGTATCATTTTTGTGGACATGGAAGCCCACGGAAGAAAACTCTTTGCCATGGTGGCCTGTAGATACATATGTTAGCTGGTATGGCATGCTATTGCTAAGCTGAACAGCACCACTCTTGTCACCATCTTCTTTTAGAAAAGGTTTCCTATGTCAGAAATAAAAGCAAGACCCCACATAAAAGTATTATTTGTTGAAACCAAGTCCTTCTGGTTGTCATTCAAATCTTGACACTATATAGTCATGATTATTTGCCCAAGTAACTCCTCCAGAATTTTGGGAGTTCATCACTATCTCCAAGAAAGCAACTTCTTCTTAATTTTCAGACAGCTATAGCCATCACTTTCTCTTTTCACTAAGATGTAGATCAAGGACCACACAGATCCTAGTCACAACTGAACTGGAATGGAGTTTTATGTTTCTTCTCTATTTTAGTGTTGACCCAATGTCAACTGCAAGTATTTAATAATATAGATGAAAGGTCCTATTTTGGTTAGTTCCATTACCTGACTGCAAGGAGTGTGCTGTTTTCTATTGAATTTAAGGAATAACAAAAAAAAAAAAAATAAAACCAACAAAGAACCATGCAACAACTAGACTTCTGTCTTTTAGAATTCATTTGCCAGATTGGAGATTATTAATGCAAGCAATGAGAGTGAGACGTTTCAGATGACAGAATTAATTTGCTTTGCTTTGGCCATTCTCTAAGATCTTACCTGTATAAGTTGTTGATAATCTGTTGGCTTCTGGTAAAATTAACACAATACTGCTCATGACCAAAAGTCAAGTATCATTTTATGATTTTTTTATTCACTGAGTGATCATCATTGCCTTTGCTGTTTATGTCGATGGTGGTTGTCTATTTTAGGTGAAGCTATCCATTAACTCATACAGTTCTAAAACTCCTTTAGTTGATATGATCTTCCCATGAGGAACGACAAATGCTATTGTCTAAAATATCACAACAAGCTGGAACTCCTACGGCTTCCCTAGCTCCATATGGTCATATTTAACAGCTTAACTTTCAGTTTCCAGTATGGGATTCCTGTGGCTTTCTTCATTAGTGCTTGGCCAGGCACTCCACAAACTTCACAGCGGAGGGCCCTTGCTAACATCTTGTAAGTGGGCTCTCTGATACCCGCTTTTATCTTCAGTAGTCTTTCTTTCCAGGTTTTCTGAAAAGCATCCTGCAGGTTCCTCTACATTCTAGGCAAAGGTTCATTTTCTCCTTGAGTGAGGACTTTGCTCCATGTGTGCACTTCTGGACTTGCCAAACAATGCATTTATTTTTTTAATGAATCCTTTCTACAGTAGCTTCTAAACTGCACACAAGTACAGACATTCTAATAAACTCTACTCCAGTGCATATGAATTGGTTGTGTAAGGAACCATACTCCTTCTTAGTGGCAGTTATGTAGATTGCCATTTTACATAGTGAAAATCCACCTATTGATACTGTCATGGATTTTGTATGATATCAGATAACAGAGTAGTTTTTCCCAATCAGCTATATGTATCTGGGGACAAAGTAGGATGAAGAACACAGTAACCCGTTCTAACCAGAAAACAAGGTCTGATCTTATTTTTACAAAGCAGTCCAAGAGGGGATTATATCTCCAAAAGGGTGCTCCAAGTTCAAAGTCTTCCTTTAGTCCTTCATTAGAAACATTTCCTCCACTCCTTCTTGACTGTTTAAACACAGCATTCCACCTGGAACTAGAAGCTATTTAATACTATTATTCTTTTATTTGAGTGCAGTTCCCATTATCTCCATCCAGTCACTGTTTCAACAGTCTCAAAAGAAATGAAAGAAGACCAAGTGATGGTACAAGACACCAGTTTGCTGGCTTTTGTGTGACATTTATTTGGCTTTCATAAAACTGAAAGATCTATACTCATCATATTAAACCAGACTATGTTTTTGCATGTGCAAATATAAGGAGGTAGCTTACAGGAACAGGCAAAAAAACCTTACCCTGAAACTGGGAGAATTGGAGAAAATTAAAAGCTATTCCTGCAACCAAACGGAGCACCTAAGCTCTTTAATAGCATGTTTCTTCATTTCTCTAATCTGATAATTTTGCTCATGTGCAGTTGATCTTCATATTTTTTCTATTACGCAATGGTAATAAAAATGATAATAAAAATTACCCAGAAGTACCCAGTCATTGCATACTGAAAGTGTGATAGGAACTTAAATTACATTTAATCTAAATCTGGATCTTTATGTATTCCTATAGGGAACAGATATCTGGTCCCTCAGAACAGGATATTCCTTAACATGCTAAGGTTGTAGATATCTCAAGAACTTCCAGTCCAGCTAGGGATGTGTCACTTTAAAAGCACACGGGAAGAACAGAGGGAGAGATGAAAGGACAAGGGAAGAAAGAAAGACAGAGATGACTGGGGGGGGGGGGAGGAAAGAGAAAGTGAGTGTAAGAGAGAAAGAGTGGGGGAGAGAGGGGAGAGAAAAAGGAGGGACTAAGGGTTTCTAGAATAGGGGTTCTTGGAGAATAAGTGATCAGATTAACAGTTTGTACTGTTTGTACAGTGACTGAAATGGATCTTAGGACACAATCTAGTCTACCCTCTTATGTGCATTAGGATCACCCCTAATGGATATTCATTTAACTTGTTCTTAAACATGTGTTGAGATGTGGATTCCCTATCCATGATAATCTGCTCCATCATTTAACTGTCCTGATAGCTGAGCTGTTTTCAGTTAGCATCTAATGTAAATCCCCTTTTCTATACTGGTAGCTCTAATTAAAACCAGGTCTAGTTTATCTACATCCTTCTTAAAACATGAAGTCACAAACTGAGAAAAGTGCTGTTGTTGGAACCTCAGGATTGAAGTTAAGGAGATGCTACTTACTTTGTCCTTCTTTTCTGCCAATGGATTTTAAAATTATACTTAACTTTGTTGCAACGATATTGTATATATTTTGATCATTATTCACTTTGTGATCTACTGCACCTTCATACCCTTTTCCATTATTTATGCTGTTGTCCTCTTTCTCTTTTTTACTTATTTGCCATTTGAGAAAAAATATAATGCCTATGCTTCCCCGTTCCAAAATGAAAGACAAATTCCTGTGTTCCTGATTCAGAAGAATCCTGTTACCATTAAATCATATCTCTGAATTAATTAAAATAAATCTAAATGACAGTAAAACTATATATTTATAAATACGATATATTTTCATTATTATATTACTAAATTTATAAGCCAAATTCTGTTCTGTGATATTCAGGGGTAAATACACTTACTGCAGTTGTCCCTCTAGATTTGACCTCATTAAAACTGAAAGTACTGTATATGTCTTATTACAAAAATAGTTTATCCAAAAGGAACTATGTAGGGAATACAGCTAATCTTCCTTCCTTCCTTCCTTCCTTCCTTCCTTCCTTCCTTCCTTCCTTCCTTCCTTCCTTCCTTCCTTCCTTCCT